>JAAAKO020037719.1:0-12519 GCA_010015015.2 Bolitophila cinerea
CTTTGATATTTTAAAATATTTTTTTCATATTTTTGTTATAATGACGACCGAAGTTTAAAATCATTTGCTCATCGATACCTCTGATTCAGCATAGTCAAATGAAAATGTTTTTATGTTACGAAATATGTTAAGAGATAACGATTTCTTGACCATTTTTACATCAAATTCGGGATTTACGGATTAATATATAGATCCCATCTTGGAACTGTATGAAACCCGGTGAACATAAGAATACCAACGAATCGGATAATTTCAAAATTTGAAACAGACCACAAGGACATTGTTTGAAACCGAAAACAAATTTGTTTGGTCTATAAACAATTTTATAACTTCGTCATTGAAGAAGCAGAGGAACAATTCATAAAGAGTCTTTGTAGATAATTTTTCGGCAATATTTTTTCGTGTTCCTGCTATTTCTGCTTCTACTGGCACATTCATCAAGAAATGTCCTCGCTTGGTACACTTCCACTTTGGGATGCCAAAGACTTAAAAAAAAATTGTAAATAGGTTTGACGTTCGGGACTTGAGGTGTTGCTTCACAGCATGGTCCAGTAAAACCTTCAAAGTAATTTTCAAATTCGATTTCAACCTTACCAGCAATTTTATTTCGTGGATTGATGTCACCTATTAGTTCATCTTCATTGATATGCAAATTGGTAACATCGGGAATACCAGACCAAAATGTATTGTTTTCAGAAACCTCGTTGTCATCACGTTCATCTAAAGTTGACCCATCATTTCAGCTATGTTTAAAGCCTTACTACGTGCCATATCGTTCTAAATAAACACCTTCATATTAATATTTTCACCAAAAACAATTGTAATTACAAAGAAAATAATAATATAAAAACTGGTGTGCTCTGAAGATCGCGCGCGCGGCGTTAATAGTTTATATAATGCTTAGCCGATAAACGGTTCTACTCATTTTCCGTGAACAGATCAAACAGTGAGCACCACGCATGCGTGAAAACTGCATTTATAAAGTCTCTGTGCGTGTGTTTGATTTGTTAATTGTATATTGCATTTTAATTTTACCATCTCATAAGTATACATATACAGTGATGTGTTGATGTTGCTAACGTAAGCGCCTTTAATCGCAAATAATGCTAATCTGAAGTGGGATTTTTTGTTCGTATTGTATATCTTAGACAAATAATCAGAGTTATTCGCAGTTGTGTGTAAATATGTACTCGAGCAAACAAGTGGTGTTGTTATTGGCTTTTGTCTCAATAAACTTTGTGCGTATAAATTCGGGTGGTAACAAGAAGACGTGGCCAGCACGAGCGGTTGCTCCGAATTTCGATCCAGAATATCCACATTTTACGCCGTTCAGTCAAGACGAGTTCCTGGAAGACGACGATGACGATGATGGTGGAGATACAACACCAGCGAATGTAATTGAAGATGACCAGCAAGACGAACGCGAAGACTTTGTTACTGATGGGCACGTCACCGCTGACGCCTTAACCGTTCGGCCAGAAATTCAATTTCAGGAACGTATAAAACCGTTGAAATCATTTGTAATGGGGCTGTATCAGAACTACAAGAGCACGTATCTTGGAAATCGATCGAGCATTGCCGTCGAGTCACCTGATCTCGATGAAGTACAAAATAGAATTGATCAGGACGTTGTAGAGACACAACGCCCTAACAAGGAGCAGCGCAGACGCAAAGTGATTCTTAAAAAATCTGAGAATAGCATTTCCGATGATGAAATCAAGTACAATGTTGGTCCAGGTGTTAATGTCAGCCTAGACAGTCTCAAGGAGCTTGTGAACGTATATTTGGATGAGGATTGTTTAAAGGACATTTTCACTGGTAAAATCATAATAAATAAATAAATATTAAATAAATATTCGTATATCATGTTTAATTTTACAGGACGCGGTCGTCGATACGATTTGATCTCAAAGATTTTGCCACTATTCATTCTGCCGTTTTTAATTCAATCTGCAATCGTGCCATTCGTTGTATCGACGCTGAAGCTACTGCTTGTAAAGTCAATTGTCGTTGGTAAGATTGCGATTTTCTTGCTTGTCGTTTCGGCATTTAAGAATCACGGCAAGTCCAGTTACGAACAACCACCATCATACTTTGTTGACCCACCGAGTCGACGATCTGAGGCAGCTGTCGGCTATCGCGTCGAGGGTAAACCAACGACCTGGGTAAATTAGATTTAATGAATTGTTAGATAATTATTAAAAAAAAATTAAATATGTAAACATTGTGTATTTCCTATAACAAAAAAAAATATCATATAAGGCTGTGTTCGTCGCTTTTTATGTCTTTCGTTTGATAGTGCAGTGTACACAGGTACTATGTATCCTGAGTTCGAACGGCAGCATTTTAAGCAGGTTTTATGAAACACTGCTTATACACATATACATAATCTGTACACTATAGTCGTTTCACACTTTTATTGGCATCGAGGCGACCAGTCGCGCACAACCGCATTTATGATTGTACACAGTACAGTAAATTGGTCTTCGCTTCCTATTTTTTATTACGGCAGAAGTTGTTGGGCCAAAATGGCTGGCCCTGATGCTCGTTCATTGAATATATTCTTTTTGTGTTCTTTAGCTAGGCGAAGATTTGTATACGAGAATGCAGGCACATCAATAAAATTTCACTTTACCATTGTGTGCGTTCACACATACAATAACTGAATTAATATATATATATATATATATATATATATATATATGTGTAAAAAACACCGTCCACAGTGGCGCCAAAGTCCTGATCGCTCTTTAGAATATTTTTGTTTAGCATTCCATCAGTTGATACATGTCATCCATTGGGTAAACTTCTTAATTCTCTTAGTTTGTTATATTTAAAAAAAATATCGTTTTGTAAATAGTTTTTGCTTAGATATGCAACGCTTAATAATGCTGTTTGTAATTGTTTTTCTATTCATAACAAAACATTGTGATTCGAAATCGATTTCTCGTAGAGTTAGGGATAAGACACAAGTCATTACGAGATTAACGGATTTCTCGCTTCCACTGGTAAGAATATTTGTATTTATTTTTTATATTTTGAATTAAACCATTCATTATGCAATATAGCCTCACTTGACACCTTTCAAGGAAGCAACAGAACATAGTCTGGAGCTGGCTATAACAAATTGTCAATCACAATTTAAATGGGATCAATGGAACTGTCCCCGAAGTGATTTTATGGCAAAACGAACTACACCTGTGTACGACCGAGAGTCAGCCTACGTTCAGGCGATATCCGCAGCAGCCTTTATTTACAGTGTGGCCAAGAAATGTTCCAATGGTGATTTACTAGAGTGTGGCCGGTGCACACTTAAAGCATCGGCAACCCATGATAATGATTTGACCGGATGTGCGGCAGATCTTGAAGACTTTAGTAGTGCTTCAAATGCAATGCCTAAATCAGATGCTCACGGCTTTGCCGATATGCATAACAGACGAGCTGGTCAAATTGTAGGCTCTATATATAGAAATTAAAAAATATATATTTTAAGGTGTTTTCTTATTTTTGGCAGGCAGTCAGAAATGCTCTTCGGAAGCATTGTCGATGTCATGGTGTCTCTGGTTCCTGCTCGCTACGCACCTGCTGGACTTCCATCGACTCATTTCCAGCTATTGCCTCAGATTTGCGACGCATGTACGATCGCAGTGTCATTCTCTCCGTGGATAACAAGACTCGTTTCGTAACCAGCATTCGAAAGAACTCATTGGTATATATAACGGGTATGTTAGTATAATATTTCTTTCACAAAAAACGTATAACTGATAGAGAGACATTTATTTTGAAATCAGAATCACCCAATTACTGCCTGAAGAACGCACTGCCGGGTGTCTGGACCGGAATGAAAGGTCGTGAGTGTTCTCGAAACCGATCTTTGAGCTCCGGTGCATCAGAACGACGATCGTGCCGACAATTGTGCAGATCATGTGGTCTGCACGTGCGTCGGCAACAAATCGTACGCCAGAAGCGTTGTAACTGCAAGCTAAACTGGTGTTGTGAAGTGACCTGTGATGTGTGCACTGAAACGATAAGTCAGTACTTTTGTGATTGAATTGTATACATTCGTAAACTATTAGGGAACTGAAATTACTAGTACTTTTTGAATATGTAAATATAATATTTTGTAATGTATAAACTTATAGATAATAAAATTAAATCTTCTATATATGTCTAAAAAATCGATATTTTAAAAGTTAATTTTCTCTCTCGACCGAACGTCTAGCGTTTTGGAATATAGTATCCCATTTTAGTTTTCTGCAACTGTATGCCTCCTAATGTAAATCCAGATTATCCAGAGAGTAAATATGAACAGCAGGATCTTGTATCGATTGATATCTATCGCAATTATTGATAATAGTCATTGACAAAAGAGGAAACTACCTATTTCAATATTTGTTCCTTTAAACTCACAAAAAATACCACTAATATTTGGCTGACAGTTGAAACTTGAAAGAACAAAAATCAATATCGAATATCGTTTTGTAAATGAACATTTTAATTTTAAAATATATACATTGAGTGATAGTGATAAAGACACATAGATATAAAGAGAGTTAAAGAGAGATATAGGTAAAGAGAAATATAAAAGAGATCGAGAGTCAAAGAGAAAGTAAAGATGATTAAGATAATGAAAAGATAGCTTCCAATCATGCTCCAACAACATAAATAACCAGTCAGAAAAAAGTGACCTGATAAGTTTTACTAAAAATATTCGCAAAAGTTATACGCGCGAGCACACAACTTTTTTGCGTATTTTCGTGAGCATTTTTATCGTATATAAATTTTTTTTTATGGATGAGCTCGAAATTTGTAGCTTTAACAAAAATAAACAATTTTTATTATGATTTTCAGTTTTAAATTGTTGTTGAGAACGTATGTAATTTTAACTCAGGCAATACAAACAACCTAGACCTAAAATTGTAAACATATATAGTTAACGGAGCGCCATCTATTTGATAATAGTAGAAATAATCTTCTACGGATATACTTTTTACGAGAGATTTAAATTTTAGCCAGACATAAACTACTTCTAGTTAAAATCCCTAAATCTTGTCCAAAGCAAAAGTAGCAAAATATATATAAAGCAAATTACATCTATATGAAAACCTTATAAAATTCAGGATACTTCTGATATAAGCAAGCCTAACAACCAAGGCCGTAGCACTAGCAATGTCCAATGTAGCCATTGATAAATAGATAAAACTGTTCACCTAATCTTTTTTATTTTGTCAGAATTTACAGAATAAATAATTTTGTATGGTATCCGGTGACCTTAAACTACTACAAAAGATTCTCCTGAAACAATAGTTGTTGCACTCTTCCAATGGACCGATTTCACGTTGGGTTTGATTAGCCTAAGCACATGATAAGTAGATACATGATTTTTGTGCCATTATCAACAGTAAACAATCATTTAAGTTTATTTCTATAAATTGTTTCGAATATAGCACTTTGCATACTTTAAGTTCCTCTAATTAAGTATTTCTTTCTGCATAAATTATTTATTATTCAATGAATAAAAGATTATAGAGCGGTTTTTAATTTTTTCTATTAAATACAGTATTCACCAAGTAAATTCTAAATAAATAAATATACTCTACGTTTACCTGTATATAATCAACATTTATTTAATTTGATAGGACTTTTGTGATTATAGTACTAGCGAACCTTTGCTAATTTAATTATACAGCACAAAAGAAAACATTTTCTATATTCTATAATTAGAATGAACTGTCCGCGTAATGACACCAGCGCAGTAATTCTGATGAATCTATCTGGCTATCTAATCTACCCATGTGCAGATAATATGATAATTTAATAAAATACTCATTCGATATTCTATTTGTATATTTAACAAAAAGTAAAACAAAAACAGTATTGTCTAACAAAATACACTTGGAAAATTGCGAGACATGCAATATCGATGTATCATCTGCATTTAAATAATGTATTGAATATGCTCAATACAAATTATACATTTTAAAGACTGACGAATGTGCGCATTATAAAGAAGTACATATACATGTAAATGCATTTTTATATATTGCACACGTATTGCCAGTTTCATCGGAAGCAAACATAAACTGTGATTGAAACGCAATAAATTAAAATCTGCATATTTAAATAAATAAAAATTAACTCACCGCCAACGAGTTGTTTTTTGTGTTGTGGTGTTTTTTTTCCATAAGCCATAAAAATATAAATAATTCAAATTCGACTTAGGTACGTAAACTATACAATAATAATAACCGTATAACAGTATAGGATGCACAGTTTTTTCTTCAATTCAATCAATTAAAACTATTAAATTATTAATGATACAAAATAATAATAAACAGTTTTCTCTAAGACTAATTTATCTATACATATATTTGTAACAACCTAATTATCCTTGTCATCTTTGTTGATGATAAGCGCATCATGTTTATCTTCGACAGCCATATCCTGATCGTCCCATCCCCATATTAACTGCTCGTTATCATGCGAGTGATGATGGTTCAAATCTTCCTTTTTCTGTTTGCCGTCTTGTATGCAATTGCTGAACGCACTCGATCCGTCGCCAGTTCGAGCTGCTCGTTTTCTGATCATGTCCTCCGACACAGTTTTTAAGTCGTAGGCCCAACCTGAGTTTAAGAAATATTTGATTTATACCCAATATTGAAAATACTGCTTTGTATATCATACCAATTTTAGCGAAAAAATCAATGAATGCCGTTGAGAAGTTAAACTTGTAATCTCCCAACTCGGCGGTCTTGTAGTCCCACGGAAAGACGTGGTGGTAATTGTGCCAGCCCTCTCCAAATGCAGCCACAGCAACGAAAATGTTATTCGAGCTTTTTATTGATCTAATAAAAACAATGATTTTTGGATAAATTGTTGTTATGCGTGTATGTTTGTGTGAAATTGTCTTACGCATCATATGGCTTCATGCCCCAGATGTGTGCCACACTGTTTACCAGCCATGTCGAGTGCAGCGAAAGCACATATCTTGAAATTGTACCGACGTACCAGGAATTTGACAGGGACTCACCAAGGATGAAGTACGGAATCATCGTCGGGATAAGAAAACAGAATATTGGCATTATGCGTAAATAATATCTACAAACCAAGATACAGTTATATATATATTCTCTCTTATATTATATTTTATATAACAATTATTACTTTTTTTGAAACATCACGATCGGATCACTCTCAAGATCACTCATGTCGACAGAGGCACCCTTCGTCTTGACGTCCGGATGCTTTTTAACCATCAACCAGCCCATGTGCGCAAAGAACAAACCACGCCTCACGTTATGAGGATCGGCATCGCTGTCCGTGAACTTATGGTGTACACTGCAACAATTGAAAAACATTTAAACGATTCCTTGAGACAGTTGCATGGTTTACTTACCGATGATCGCGCACCCACTCGTAAATACTATTCTGAAAGGCTATCGAATTACATATGGTGAGAATCGTACGAAGCTGCCAGGTAGCCTTGTAGGATTTATGAGCCCACAAACGATGAGCTCCGGCTGTTATACCGAATGCTCCAAACGCTCCGTATGCATACGCTAAAATTAATATATATTATTGTTTTTAAGATTTCTATTATAATTTGTCATCGATTATTGTTCACATTAATTAAAAATTCTTTGATTACTTTCAGTCACATTTTAAGTATGATTGTTTCTATAATTACGTCCACTATATATACATGTAATCATTTAAAGCGAAACAAATCCCAGAAAGGTGTGCTTTTACAAAACGCCTCACACACACACAAATGTACTCTGGTGTATTCATTGTTCAATGCAAAGTCATGCACATTTAAAATGTGCAGCTTCATGAAAATAAAGAGATAATTTCCGCGGCAACCTTGTTCAAGCATCAAAGTAATTATTCAATAACTCATAATTCACAAAGCTATATAGGTAAAGTATAGTCATCTTAGACAGGTGACATATAGTATTTAAAAGCGTCGGAAAACACAATAATGTCTTGCGCAGAGCTTTGAAAGCATGCAAATTGTAAACGGGAAAATTGCGGCATTAAAAGAGGTCACACATAAACAAAACACTCTTAAAACCGGTTTCTGGGTTTTAGTATTATACTCGTATGTATAAATAAATTAAATGAAGATTCTTGTTCACTTAAGTTGCAGCACGTATACAACTCGATTACGTTTTAATCAATAAATCAATAATTTACGTAAGCAAACAATTCAATTCATCATATATTGTGCATTTTGATTGAATTTGGACACAATTTCTGACTTTTTATTATGTATTTCTGATTCTCTGTCATTTTCTTACCGAGTAAAAAGGTGCCTAACATGGCCTGACCCGTGACTAACATATACAGTCCATACGCCATGGCACAGTGCAAGTACAAGAAGGCAATCACATTGCGCCAAACGATGTCGCTAGCTTTAAACTGGAATACTGGTTTCGGAGTCTAGACGAAGTTTATAATTTTTAAAGTTATACAATATAAATATATACACATATATCAACTTACAATTTGAGGTTTCTGTAAACTGCTTGAGTCTAGCTGTGTTACATTCGGGGCGATACTGCATGATGACGTCTCCTGTTCAATATTTGTCTCTGCATAGATTAGGTTTGCACCTATTATACTGGGTGCCATATCAAGAAAAATCTACAAATATAAATACATTAGGCATTAGAATCGATAGGGAAAAATACACCGAGTAAAATCACTCGTTGGCGCCTAATCATAATGAATTTATTGTTTTAAGCATATATATACTATATACTATAAATCGTGATTTTCGTAAAAAACACGCGACTGCGTCCGTACAATAAACCGGAAACATTTGCATTATTTCTGTTTTCTGTAGAACATACATACTTGCATATTTCATTATACATTGTGCTGTTTTTAAAACTGGTTAAAGGTGTACTTTATCTGCGAGGTTTTCATATAATAAAATGGGTTTCCCAATATTTTTTTCTACATACAGGAGTGACGAGACAAATCCGAAAAATGTTGAAAACACTTATATTTAAAAATGCAAATTTGTTGAAAATCGCCATTATTAGTAACATAAATTTACTTACTGGCGGATCCAGGAAAAAATGTTATCAATTAGAAATATTATATATAAACCATGTATTTTTTTTAATTTTATATAATAATTTCATTTCTTCGAATTCCGGGTCTGAATTTCGGGTCTGATTCATACATAATTTAAATTATGTCTTTTATAGAAATTGAATTAATAAAAATTGTTTGCTCTCTAATGATAGTAAATTCCAGGAAATATTCAAGCTGTATCAAGCCAAGGAACATGAGAATTAAACAATCAGAAGTAGAATGCCTTATTTTGCAAAATATTTATGCATTACCGTTGTTTAGGTTTGCTTTATAAGGAAGATGAGATTATTCAGGTTTTATTGCTTAAGGACCTTAAATACTTAAAGAAAAAAATTGCAATGGGAGTTATTTTTAGATTATTTATTAAAATACACGCAAACGCGCATACGTTTACACTTTACAGGAACAAAAAAAACATTTTTTTAATCCACAACTTTGAAAAAACGCAGAATTTTAAATAACAGAATTTAAAAAAATATTTTTTCAAAACGGAATTTAAAAAAAAAAAACAATTTTGTAAAAACCAAAATTATATTCCCTAAAAAAAATAGTCAAATACTATCGTGATGAAATGACCCCCCC
The DNA here is from genome assembly GCA_010015015.2 of Bolitophila cinerea. Classification (NCBI taxonomy): domain Eukaryota; kingdom Metazoa; phylum Arthropoda; class Insecta; order Diptera; family Mycetophilidae; genus Bolitophila; species Bolitophila cinerea. The sequence goes on from JAAAKO020037719.1 coordinate 9,688, forward strand.
CCACAAAATTTTCTGGATCTGCCTATGGATATACTTGTAACTGGGTAGGCATTATTGACAATAAAATTTTTATTTATTAAAAAAAATTTATGTTGGTCATTTCCTTCGTATGACCATGTGTAAAGATGGTTTAGTGTTATCGCTTTGACTGGTGGAAAGTTGCAAAAAAATAGTAATCACTGTATATTTTTTTGGTGGTTTTAAGTTTGAATAAATATTCGGAATACAATAATTTAAGTATAAGCTTTTCGCCAATCTCGAAATTGTTTGAATATAATAAATAATATTTTTTTGCGATCAGATGAGCATAATTGGTTCGAATTGTGACATATGTTTTTTCGTCACTTTTTAATCAAAAATCTAATATATATATTTAAAAAAAAATGATACTACATACTTACATCTAAAACTAAGCATCTATCTCGGCCACTATGTTATAAAATGATAATTTTGGAATTTCCCGCATTGTTTCATTATTGTCAATCCTGCCTATGGTCTTTTTAGTAGAATATTGTAACATTGAAGCAAGGTGCAAGAAGTAACCTACAGTGAATTTTAACAAAAAAAATTGCGTAATAAAACCATCACCTACACAACGGATAAGGTCTTGGAAATAATCTATAAGGACTTAAAATACTACATTATACATTTTGTTATAATGTTAAAGTAGTGATTTATCGAATGTCGTTGAGGTAGAACAAGCCCGTTTGGCGCAGATTACATCATACAAAAGGAATTGGTGGAACAAGATTGTAGAGGCCATAATGTATGTCATATGACACATTGTTTCTATTTTGCATGATCACTTTCATATATGCGCTGTTTCGTAACCGTTGACAAAATATTACATCAGAGACAAAGCAGCCGGTGAAACAACTGGTTTATCCCGGCGGATCGGTTCCGAAATAGATTATGTTGGGTCTGTCGGCCAAAAAGTACCGTTGGTCCGATTGAAGTGACTGAATTTTCAATCCCCCTTTAATTTGGAGAACATATTTTTTTCATTGAATCATTAAAAAAATATATATGATTGTTCACATTTTTAACATGAATGATATTCTATGATTTTATACTACTAATATTAAAAGATAAAATACAAATAATAAAAATTATTACATGATATTTGAGTAACTTTGTTATGATAAAGTGAAGAGACCTAGTTGAAGTACTAAACCTAAAGTTCTCATTTTGACAATGTGGTGGGGGTGTTCTAATAACATAAAAGCAAGTTAAAAGACTAATAAGTAAAGAACTAGCTTCTATTTTATAGCCATAGTATATAAAATAATTTATATTAAAATAATATATATTTAAATATTCACTGTGATACATTGGTTTTACTTGATTTTTTTATTATTTAATATTTTTTTATTATTTAATATTTAGCATTAGCTTTATTTCGATTATTAAGTGACTTTAACTTTACACATTATTTTATATTTACTTATTTAAGATTAACTATATTGTAACATTAATTGGCTGGAACTGCATATGTTTTGGCTAAAAGAGTTTAATAGGGTCTATATATCTATCGCATTTGATGTTCTAGGTAAAAAATATTTTATTAGTTCACTAAAAATAAAGTAAGTAAAGATTGTAAAACTTAGATAATTTTAGCTTCATTCAACATTATACCATAATGTATGATAATATTGTGATAATACATCATTACAAAAATAAATAAATATATTTAACAAAATTTGGTAATATATTTTATGTTGAATCTAAAGAAAATTAACATTATGGTTTTCCTGAAAACTTTTATAGATGCGTCTAGTACAACGACCCCTTTTGATAAACAAAATTTGTAGCAATTACTTTTAATTGTTAATTATATCATCAGTAATCGAAGACGGGTACTATTTACATTAAACGAATTTATACGTGTGTATCGAAATGTTTTGTGTAATTATATTATTTTCATTCTTTTTACCTTCTCTCTTCAATAGAAGTATGTCAAATACCATACAAAAAAATATCTATACGGAGAATTTTTTTTCCGTACAGTTTTTTTTGTATGGGAATTCTCCAGATGAAAATTTTCTCCGGTAAAAATAATGCAACCAATATATTTATACAATACTATACAGTGTTTACATATTATGTTTATTATGTGTCTTATATGCATATTTTATAAATATTTCAAATAATATTAGGAGCTAGACTCTAAAATGCACTAATAAATTGTAAATACAATGCATGTAATTAAAAACACAAAGGAAATGAAAACAGTGTTATTTAAAAATATAATTACTTTGATCTTTCTGAATAGTAATTATAAAAGGTCAAATTTTGTAATTTGTAATTTGTACAATATAAATATTAAATATTTAATATACATTTAACATACATTTGCATTTTGCAATTTATTCACAATTTTTTTGTATTAAACAAATGCAATTAATAGGTATACTCTTATGGATTTTTAAATTACGAGTAAATGCGCTGAACTCAATCCAAGTGTCCATTTTTAAATATTTTTAAATTCTACAATGTATTGCAAAAGTGACGACTGTAATTTACAATCAATTCATTACTTTATGTTCAAAGTTCAGCAGCACTAATACTAGAATATAATGTGTATATGTTAATATGTCCAGGTAATGCCACAGAACACCGTTAGCTCATTGTGTGTATAAATTGAATGCACCTTCGAGCACCTCTAGTTGCATATCAGCATATAAATACATATAGTTTAATATATTATTCGTGTTTCTCTTCGTATAGACTGTCGACTTTTGTGTTGGCCCTTTCTACTTCGTATGAATGGCAAAATTGTTTGCAATAACTAGAGAGACTCTCTCTTTTCTCATTAACAATGCACACACTTAT
>JAAAKO020037730.1:0-12519 GCA_010015015.2 Bolitophila cinerea
AATAGAATTTAAAATTTAAAAGAAAATCATTCAGTTAGTTCTTTCAGTATTTTTTCAAAAATAACTAACAGAACGATTTTCTTTAAAATTTTCAATACTATAGAAAGCTTTTATAAAAAATACATTTATTTAATAAACATATTTTTTTAAGTGGCTGTTAAAAATTGAAAAGTAATTTAAATTTAATATATATAAAATTCAATGTCACAAAAAAAACATAGAAGTATATATAGAAGAGAATTAGTAACATTTATCCATTGAAATGAATGTCCATCAGAATTGTGATTGTGTGTGAGTTGTGCTAGTGTGCTAATGTCAAAAGGCACCCAACTCACACATAGTAATTCATATTAACAGTGTAAGCGTGTAAAAAATAGATACCCAAAGTCGGAAACTTTTATATGACAGCGACCTTTCTTTTGAATACTTCTATGCATTAAACATCCTGCAAAAAATAATTAGAGTACTACTTTTTGCATGTCGTCAATATATATATACATATACGTCAATATAAAAAATTGTGAATATTTTTTGATGCATATATTAAAATAGTAAAAACCAAATAAAAAACATGACTTCGTCGTACGCGATTTCACGTCAAATTCATCATAACAATAATAATAACTAAACAGTCCGTTTCAATCATTGAAGTGGGTTAATTTAATTGGTATTTCATTTTAAATGATAATTGGATCCATAATCAAATTGTGAGTGTTTGAAAAAAAAAAGAATAATTAAATTGATGCTATTTAAATTGATGATATTTAAAAATATACAACATTTTGTTTTAAATAAAAATGATTTGAAACAGCAAACTAAAAATTTATCAAATGACTTTATAAAATACGAGAAAAATGAGTATTATTATATTAATAATATTTTAATATTTATTTATTATATTATATTATATCTATACTATTACATATTATATATTACAAATTACGTAATAATGTTGTGCTATTTTCCAAAGACTCTTGAAATACAACATAATTATAATTTAGTATTATTTAGTAAATTTTTTATAATAAATACTTAATTTAAATATTTAAAATAATTATTATTCTTATAAAAATAATAATTTATTCATTCTTTTTCTATGCAAAAAGTAAGTAATAACATTTGTCATTTGATTATTTCTTAGTTTGTTTTTAATATTTAGATAATTAAAAGCTTGCATCATTTTTAGAAAATCAAGCAACAAAAGAACAGAAAAAATAATTCAAAACAATGTTGATAACATTTTTTTAAATTTTTTATTTGAATAATTTAATGACTATCCGTTAACAGTTTAAATTCATTTATGGTTGTAGACCTCTGATTTGAGACCTACAATATACACAACACGCACCAAACTTACAAAAAAATGAATGAAAAATATAAAATATAGGTTAAACCGTACGAAAAACTCATAAACTATACGAAATCGTCCGTTTTAAATTTTAGGCTATTTAATCTGGTTTATTTTTTTTTAAACCAGTGAAAAATACAGATTTTGGTCACCGACCGGTTCTGAATTTGATAAATATATATTTAAATGAAACCAAATTTGAAACCGTGGGAAGAATATGGTAGAAAAATTCAAACTGTACATTTCTTTCTTATAGTCAATAAAAGATGGACTCGATATTGATTATTGTATTTTGTCATTTTTTTTTTGGTATGTAAATATATTTTTTTATAGCCAGGTCTTCAACAAAGTTGAGAAATTGTATTTGTGGTAGAACGACAAAACAAGATTTTACAATGATTTTTGTGAATAAAATATATAACTGACTAATAATATGCATTAAAAACTGTTTTGGGTGCTTAAAAAATGACGTAAATATATGCACAAATAGCTAAATATGCCAAAAAAAATTACAATTAAAATCGTACTATTGTAAAAATTATAATTAATTAAAAGTACTAAATAATTTTTGTGTTATATATGCATCAGCGCGAATATAATCAGTGAGTTTTTTATTAAAATTTTGAAATTATAATATCACCAAATATGACCTAAAAGACCAAATATTACCTAAAAAACCACTAAAAATAGCAAAATATAAACTAATGTGTTAAATATGACCAAACAAGTATACATTTATTAAAAAACGCAATTTACATCTGATTGGTTGCCCTACTTATTGCATTTAACCTACATACCTAAAAGCAAAATGTTGGAAATCATTTAGTTAATTATGTACTCTAATTTTTGGCGAAATAGATTACGATTTTTATAAAAAAAAATCTGCATCCTAAAAAATCACTTCCTCCACGATAAAAATAAACATAGTGAAGGTACGAACACATTAACAGACAAAATCATGCAGACTATCTGTGATTACATAGCCAGACAATTGTCGCAGCCATCCGTCGCATTTTGTATGTGGCAGACATAAATGTAACGTAATTCTGCAGACAGTGTTTTCGTGTCTGCGACCCGATTACATGTGTGGACATATTTTGGCTGACATTTGTTTGATGCAGACAAAATTCGAAGGACTTTTCAGAGAATACTCCAAAAAAAACGTCACAATGATCACTATTTTGAAATGCCCAAAGACATATCGTGCACATTATCTTCAAAAAGTGTTTGATATTAATTTCCTGGAATGTTTTCCTACGTAGTCAGCGAACATTTCAAATTCAAATTCAATATGGTAATTTCCGCAATTTTGTGAGATTCTGTAAAAAAACTTTCCCACCAAACATAAAAAGTTGAGGTGGGCATTTCTAATAATTTATTAATAGCTATACATTACAAATATTATGGAATATATTGTATTGAATTTACTTGATCTTTTAAAATGATCATCATGATCAAGATCATCAATCTGCAAAAGTCTGCTCTGTGTCTGCAGCTACAGATACAGACTTTTCTGTCTGTCGAAAATAGACATTTTCGCAGCAGACATTTTTCAAATGTCTGTTGAAGGTAATTACATGAGCAGACAAATGCCCGCCAAAAATGTTTGGCAGACACATGCAGACAAAATAATTTGTCTGCAACGTCACTATTGTCTGCCGATTACATGCATATACAGACAAAAGTCGCAGACATTTAGCAAAATGTGACAGACTTTTACAGAAATGTCTGTGCATGTAATCGTACCTTGAGTTTGTAAAATAAATACATTTTTTAGGTAACACTATCTCCTTTTACTACAAAGTAAAACTTTAAAAAATATGTAATATTTCTCATGACATTATCAAAATATGTGAAATCATACCCTAAATTAGCCTTAAATCGTGTATTTTTTATTGATATTCAAAATATGCAATATGTAATATATTAAAACTACTGTAAATTAATTTAATTTAATTAAGAAAATGGAAATGGAAGTAAGGATTTGTACCGGTAAGTTTCTGCACCAACCTACAAAATACTGATTACATTAATTTTGTCTACCAAATAATTAAACATAGCATCTTTATTTTAATTGTAGAACATTTTTTCTTGACTTCTAATGTTTTATTTTCAGACATTTTATGGGATAGCATTTCTTTGTGCGTGTTTTTTTTTCGTTTTGGTGGGCGAGAATTGAATCCCTTTATATAATCGTGAACAATAAGAACTTACCAAAAAAGTTCTTTAAACAAAATAATAAAATAGTGTATGCGCTCGGATTTACATTACTCTAAAACAATTAGAATCTAACTAGTTCATAAACGAAAACCTCTGGCTAGATAGGATCGGATGGAAATCTAAAATCCGATTAGTTTTTTTTTTTCATTTTCGAGATAAAACCGAGAAAAGGTGATTTAGCTCGAATCTAGCTGAAAAACAGTCATTATCGAGATAAATTCGAGAAATTAAAATTATTATCGTAAAAAAATGATAGTGAAATAGTTGTAAAATAGCTTGAATCTAATATTATTTTTACTAAGTATTTTTTTATTGTATTCTGAATTATTTTGGGAAATATTCCTAGACTCGAACAGATATAGAAAGCAAATTCTAGAAAATATTTTGATAATAACTCAATAATAATTTGTTTATTAATTATTGTATATTGCGATTAATTTCTAGAAATGATTCTAAACATGAGCAGATAAGTGTAAAAATTAAAATACTAAGCATGGTTCGAAAAAAAACTGAAATATAATAATTTTTCTTGTTTTTAAAAGTGAATATAAAAGTTAATTTTTTGCATAACACCACTTTAAAAGAAATTAAAAAAACATTCAAACGTATCTCTCACTAGCTCCTTACTAACCAGTAATATCAAACAAGCTTAAACGTACAAATTACTTATTAAATAAAAATGAAAGTTTACTTCAAAATAATGTGCGCGGCGCCTCGTAAAACAGAACCGTTAATAGTGTTATCATAAAACTCGAGAAGTGTAAGCATTTAGATATTTCTGAATGTTGATTGAGTAGCAAGACCATTAAAAATGTATATAAATGTTTATATATAATCTTGCGCTTGTTTTCTATGAGGCCACCACGGCAATAAGAAAATTTCGAAAATAGACCTCTCTTCGGTATGACGAACTCTCTGCGGCCGGCGGCGGCGGTGGCGCGTTGCGTGTCGACAAGATGCGCATCGCGCCATCACCTTAATTATTTTGGCGCGTAAACTTAGTTGCGGATTGCGGCGTGACTCGTGAAAATCTGGTTTTCTTATATTTTCATTGTTCGCTGCGCCCGCCTAATTATGACGTCCTCCGAGATTTACGGGAAATCTATAATATAATTCGCAAAGCGCTGCGCTGACAAGAACGATAAATACGATATAAATTATCAGTTGTAAAGCGGATATTTAGTATATATGCACTTGAATGTGTCAGTCGTAAAGTTTGGAGGAGTCGTAACAACTTAGGCGCAGCCAATGAGTAATAATATACCGCGTGAAACTTTTACTCAAATCGTGTCTATAAATACACACAAAAACACACACAACTATATGAATGTATTTTTTTTCACTTGCGAAACCGATTTTTGTTTATATTAGAGTTTTTTGGTTATTTAAAAATAGCCGAACGCATTTAAAATGTTCGGTTAATTATACACATTTATGCTACATTTATATATACGCGTTGCGTAAGCTCGCGTGAGAATTATTTATTTTCTTTTAAAACTGATTAGAAAGAAATAAAAATACGATATAAATTGTTGGTAGTCGGGTTTTGTTTTGTATAAATATATATATATATATATATATAGGACAGAATAAGTAGAAGGAAATGTTCATTAATAGATGATTTATTTCAGAAATTATATAGCTTTTTTTAAATAAATAAATTATTTTCAAAACTTTGTCAGACGCGCGCGCGTGAGGTCACATAAAATGTCTCGGATAAAATCAGGTCTGCCAAAGTCTAAAGGCGTTACCATAACATAAACCAAATTACCAACACGTGCCTAACCGACAAACTTTCAAACTGCCAAACTCTCTTCGGTCGCCTCGAGAGAAAACCCAAAGAAAAACTAATATAAATATATACATATATACACAGCGAGAGTTGTTCATTCCACCCTAAAATCAATTGCACAGAAAGTCATAAGAAAGCGTTTAGAAAAATTGCACGCGCGTCAAATATAATAATGCTCGCGCGAGAAAGGAAATGCGCGCGTAAATGAGCAAACTTTTGCCATATACATACATATATTTATGTATATATACAATACACGTATATATGTCGTTATGCTGTTTACTCATAATGAAAATCTGTGCGTGTGTATATATGTAATATTAATCAGTCACCCCTAAAAGTGCGTTAGGAATTGTCCAGTGTTACGCACATATATATTTTTTGTATATATATTATAAATATAAACATAAACATATACAACTATATAAATTATATATTATATTTGACAAAATACGAGTATTGCATAATTGGTATAAATATCCTAAGCAAGCACGTATATAATATTTGTACGATAATTGAAAGATCTGCACGCAATATAATTATTAACATTAGTCATTAATTAATTATATAATTCAATAATTAAAATTTGATAGAAATCCTTTAGACATACCAAATATACCAAAAGCCAGATGCTATTTATTACTAAAACCTTTTTGTATTATTAATTTCTGTTTGATGTTTTAAAAGTTATGTCTTTCTGTGTATTATAATTCGGATTAAAGTATCGTCGCACCTGCTACGCAATTTTGAATACAAACTCGTCATAATATTTTATTATTATTATTATTTATTTTTAGGGATGTTCGGCATCGAGGTCATTTACATCTAAGTCATAATATTGTTAGATCTTTAAATTGTTTTTTTTTGTTATGTATTCATCAAATATAAAAATCATAGGGACGACCAGTAATGTTGAGTTAACGGACATTTTCATTAGGTTTTCATTACGTGTACATCATTACCTGTCATCTAAAAACATATTTTGAAAGCATCAGTAAAATAAACTATGACGCTATTTCTCTTACAATACTAAGGTTTTTAATATTCCAATTTTTGTGTTTAGTTTATTATTATTTTTATCGTATCTCTACACGGAAAATGTGTAATATTCTATCTTGATAATTTTATACAATTTTTAGGTTTGTGGCAAAATCGAGAAACCTTAAATCCAAGTGGGGTTAAAATTCAAAACTCATAAGGCCCAGGTCCTTAAAAGCAATTATTGAAACTCCAAATTATACATATTTTTTTTATATATTTAATTTTCAAATACCGCATTCAAAAAAAAAAACAGGTATTGGATAAAAAAACTGGTTTAAAATGATAGTTTTTCAAAAGTGTATTTTATGATATTGAAATATATGCTTTTATTTAGACCGATAACTTTTATATTTCTTGCATAATTCAAAATTTTATTTATATTTTTGTGTACATTTTTTAACTTAAAAATAAAGTTATAAATTAAAAAAAACTAAAACTAAAAAAATATGACCAAACAATTTATTTTTCAATTTTTGAAAATTTTACTATTGTGTGAATAGACTTTTAGAGTTCATCGACTCTTTCCGACGCGTAAGATATTACAAAAATATGTTTATGTAACTTCTTATAAAAACTCGGGAGAAAAAATGCCTGTTTTTTATGAGTATTTCAATAACTCGTGTTTTATTTCATAAACACACTGACATCATAAAACTCAATAACACAGCCAACTATTATTTATTTATTATATTATTTATTTTTTATCTATACATAATTTATTGCACTCTCATTTTAAGAGTTAGATTTTGTTTTGTGTGCATTGCAAAAATATTATATTAATTTAAAAAAATATATTATTCTTCTTTCAAATTAAATAAAGCACAATATAATTATAATCACTAAGCAAAACAAATACATCATTTTGATTTATTTTTTATAAGTATTTAATTTAAAAATATTTTCTGTTTTGTTAATATATAATAGAATAAAGTATATGTTTTTTTATTTGTTTTTACAAAATTTTACAAAACAAAATGATAATATTAATAATTATTAGTTTACATAATATTGTATATTTTAACAGATGAATAATTTTTTTTTTGGTACAAATATTATATATATTATTTTATAGTGAAAATATTAAAAGTGTAAACCAATATTTTTCAGGTTATTATAAGCATATGCACAAAAAGTCTGAAATTGTTAAAAATTCATAATACACAATCTGCTTAAAATATATTATTTTTAGACCTTTTAAAATCCTAAATGCATAATTTTAAGAAAACAATTTTATATATTTTAAAATCAATAATTCTATTTGCGAAAATAGTATTTACATAGATCTAACCGGTGATCTAAAACGTACATTTCTTTAGCTTGAATACAGAAAACTGTTGACTTGAAAATTAAAAGCTTTTCCATATATAAACAAGTTTCAAACATATTTGTGAAACAAATAGTTGAAATATAATCATTTTCTCATTTTAAAAATCTAAAATACTAGAAATAGGTTTACTTGACAATATTTAATGGATATTATAGGAATGAAAATTTAAATTAAAAATTTAAAATAAAATATTATTTTGCAGATTTTGTTCCAGATTATTTGCAAGAATTAAATTGAATTCAATGTTTATATAATTTTAATTTATCACACTAAAATGTGTTGTTAACTAATAATAGTATTTTTAAATAAGAAACACTTAAAATTTTATTTAAAAAAAAAAAATTTAAAAATCTACGTTTTTTTTTCATAAAATAAGAGAAGGTCAAAATCTTAAATAGATTAAAAGATTTATTCTATTTTCTTTTAAAAAAAATTGCAGCATTTGTAGGGCTCCTCGAGTGAAGGTTGCTTTGTGTATTGTATATAAACGACTATTACAAATACAACTAAAAACAGACATATTCAGTATTTTAAAAACTAGTATTTTAATTGTATTAATAATACTATATTTTAAATTCAATTTTCAAATAAATATTTTGGATTTCAAGATATTATATTTTCAAAAAAATATTTAGTTTTTTTTAAATACTATTTTTAAAAATGGTTTTTGTAATTTGTATTTTCAAAATGCTATTTCTAAATACTTTATGAGATTCTTATTTTTGAAAATACAAATTACAAAATTGTATTATATCATTTTTAATACAATTAAAATAAAAGCATTTAAAACACTGCACAATTCTGCTAAAAAATGGAAACGCCGGTTACGCAATGTGTCATTAACACATATTGTATTTATTTATTTATTGTTTTTTAACGATATAAACATTTATTTTGTTCAGTAATTACAAAATAAAAACACTGTATCAGAAAGATCTGACAAATTAAGCCATTTAAAAGACAGACAAAAATAAATATCTATTGTCACCTCGTAATTTTTTTGTGTGTGTCACTTTCTTCTATTTATTTATTTTATTTCATCTATCCTCTATATTTATGCAAATACTAGGCAAATATAGAAATATTATACCATTATATTAAATCTGTATTTATAATAGTTATATAACATATTCTTTAAGTAATTACAAATAATAATAATGGTTTCGATTATTTGACTTTTTTATTATTTCGAAGTAATTTTAACTATTTATTATTTTCAAAATAAGATTTATATATAAATATATGGTCGGTTTTTTTTAAAAATAATTTACATTAACGAATAAAATTGGTTTTAATAATCTTTTTTTTTTCTTGCAAATAAATATATGGTTGTATAGCTTTTTTCTGGCTTTTGTTTATAGCATAATATTAATGTTTTTTCAAGATGAAACGATTGCTGAAATAATAGAACTCATATGAATTAATAATAAAATTGAATATACTCAAAAAAACCTTTCTTCATGTAATACGAGTATATATAAAGAATAACATTATTAGCATATATTTTGATTACATATGCATTTGTATGATATGTCATGTAATTGATTGTACTAATTTGTTTTGAAATCTAAAAATTTCCAGGAATATATTTAAGTGTGTGCGTGTGTGACATCTCTCCACCTCATATTATGTCTGCGTGAGAGAATACTGCCATTAAAATGTAAAAATTCTATTTTTTTTTATATTTCATTTTTGTATGAGGAATTGTCTTTCAAATACACCCCTGGCCTATATACTTGTATATAAATTTGTTATCATCCTATGCCACATTGCGAAGTTTCTTAAATACAGGTTTGATGGTTTCATCTTGCTATGTGGAACGACTGTAACTACTACAAGCCTATAAACTATACAGATAGACAGACAGAAAAAATCCATTTTACATATTATATTGATATCCATCTTAAATCATTTTTATACACACCTCTCGGCCAGTAGTACTGTCTCCTAGGAACTACATATCCTTAATATTTAAGTAGGCATTTAATTCTTCAATTTGATTTTGATATTGCATTTCCTGTAATTTTAATTATCTAAGTAAATTGTTATTCAAAAGGGAAATTATGCAAAAAAAATGGTCTCAAAACAAATTGCAAACAAATAGTGCCTTAACATTTCGTTTTAATGAGTTAATTAGGCGGTATGAATACAACATATTACAAAAACTTGTATAAGTAATTTAGTTTCAAAGAAAATAAAAGTATTTTCAAAAAAAAATATTTTCTAAAAAATGATGCAAAAAAATAAAAAGCATTTCTGTATTTATCCTTTTTTAGTTGTTTAATATATTTACACTTGCAACAGATATTATATTATTTGATTTTTTTAATTATAAACATATAATACAATATAATTATTGCAGCAATACTCTTTTTATTACATTCAGTACGAAAAAATGAAATGGAAAAATAATCTGGAAATATCTTTATATTTAGACACATTATTTTTATTTTGAACCCAATATGTATACAAAATTTTCTTCTGTATGCACTTCGACGTATGGTGGTTAGAGATGACAATTTTGTCCTTCATCACTATGCGGACCGATGGGTGCGTTTGTCGCTAGAGTCACTTTCAGTTAGACGTAGAAATGCGGATGTGTTCTTCATTTTAGACCTTTTATCACACCTCATCGACGCACCATATGGGCTGTCACTAGTTCAATTTAATGTACCTGCTCGGACTTTTGCGCCAGCATGATTTCTTAAAATTTAAAAAGCGAATGAATAATATGGCCGAATCTTTTAACCGTTTTTCCGGCTTGTTCGTTGGAACCTGGAACCTTGATTATATTGGTAATGCATTACACGTTTAGAATTGTTTAACACTACAAGTTGTGTAACTTAAAGTGCATGAACTTATAATTAGATGTTTGGATAGTTGTCCCTGGAAGGATTTGTTATCTGAGCCTGATTTTGTAATATTTCGATATTATTTGTTTAATTATTGTATTATTTAATGTATTATATTTACACTACCATATGTATAATAACTTATAATTGTACAATCAAATAATTAAATAAATATGGTCAGTTGGCTAAAGCCGTTGACGACATTGTAAAAAAAAAATATGTTATTACACTATTAATAATAATAATTTAATTTTAACTATTTTTACTAATTTTACCAAAAAAAACAATATGTTTAATTTGTAAATTTGTCCATATAAACCGGGGCTCTAATATAAATTAAATAAGGTCTCATATTTATAATTTGTTTATGTATCTACTTTAAAATGATTCAATTTTTTACAGATAAAGATAATATCATATTGATAAAACAAAATAAATGCATAGTTAAATTTCATTCAGCTCAACAACTTAATATTTATAAAACTATTTTAAAAACTAAAGAAAATACTCACAAGTCCACCGCCTACACAGTAAATAATCAGCGACACCATCAGTCCAACATGTCCAAAAAAAGCTTTAAGCTTAAGCTTCGCCAATCGTTGCTTTATTGTATCCTTTTTGCTTTTACCGGTATCGTCTATTTTCTTCAGTTGTTCCAGGAGCTCCTGACTGGCATCGCCCTCTTCGACCATTTCGGGAAAAAATATTCTTTTTTAATACCCACAAACAACTTATATTCACTATACAACTTTTCACTCATCACGAAATTTTCATTTTTATTCAAAGAACTTTCGCACTTCCACCTTTAAAAATAATTTCCACAGACCACAGCACTCATTGTGTTTTAAATTCTGTAAATCAAGTGCCTTTTTCACAGTTATTCGCGGAAGACGAAGCCAAAGCAAATTTGGCGATCTAGGATATTTTTCTAGACAGAAACAAACGTTTTCGACAGATTTCTTCTTCGAGTAAGAAAATGCGTATGCTGCGCGTCGCGTCGAGATGTATGCGTGATGCGTATATTTACACGCACAGCAAAAGAGAGATGATGCTTCTTGAACAGAAGTCAGAGACCGACTACGGGAGTGCGTGCGAATGCGGATTGCGGACCACAACGCACGGACGTTCAATTCGTTTGCCCGAATGGAACAGATCAACTGGTGCGCGCTGCGTGCCGCTATTTTCATGCATATACTATACAATATACATATATCGTATACATATTTAGTAAGTTTGTGTATTTTAGTTATAGTGCAGTGGGTGATGGGTATGCGTAGCGTATATATGCTTCTGTTTGTTTATTTATACATGTAATATATAGGATATGTCATTCTTAAGATGAGTTTGCCCACATTTTTACAGATATGCAAGTGTTTTTGACGACAGTTTTGTTGTAGTGAATTTTTGGTCTTATTTGTTCTTATAAAATGTCAACCTTTAGCATTTTATAAAAATACTAATTTAATATACATTAAAAATCCTTTTTTACAATTATATTAGTATATTAGGAAAAAATGTATATCTAAGAAAATATGTATTTTTATTTTAAAAAAATAAATATCAATATTAAATTAAAATAAATCGTTCCTTTTAAAAAAATGTTATTACTATAAATAGTTTTTTTTTACTTCATGAATAATTTATTTACAAATAAAAATATTTGTTACCATGATTAATTTTTAGTTACAAAGAATAATTTTTAGTTAGTAAAAAAATTGTGTTACCAAAATAAATTATTGTATAAAAGAAATGTAGTTGGGCACATTTTAGATTTATTTTGGTGTCATTTTTGGGCCAAAAGAAAATTGCGTGGCAGTGCGCAAATAGAATTTAATTTACCAGAGAATGGAAAGAAAGTAGTGGATTGCTTGTTTTTTCCTAAGCAAAAAATAAGCAAGAATTAAGCAAAAACAAGCAAAAGACTAGCAAAAAACAAAAA
>JAAAKO020037741.1:0-28125 GCA_010015015.2 Bolitophila cinerea
TGCAAAACCATATGGATCTGAAACGGGCCAGATAACTCAAGGAGTTTAGCCAAAAATGTCAATGTCTAAGACAACTGAAAACAAAACAAAAAAAAAAAAAAAAACTGCATCATTAGATTTTATCCCAAAATAGGGGTTAAAGCCATTTGTGACGACGATAATAACTAAAATACTGCCTCGAATTGAAGAGATGTTCATTAAAAGTCCGTACTTAGAAAAACTGGTCCATTTCGTGTCTATATATTAAAGTCTATGATTTGAGCCATGAATGAATGTATGTATACAGGCAAGTTACATGCAAATTGTGTCACCAATTCTCTTGCACAGAATGTTTTATGGGCTTCTTTTTAAACAAAATTTTCAAAAGGATTTTTTAACCTCAGAAAACGTAATTTCTAACCTAAAAAACTAAATTTTAAAATACGATCTCTGTAAATGAAGCGGGAGTTACAGCTGTATATATATTTTGTTTATATCATTAGGATATCAGGCGATATATAAACATTATAGTTAAAAAATCAACACGACCTAACCCGTAATATATTAAATTATACCCGTCAACCCGAATTGCAAAAATTGCCATCCACGGGTTGCAGACCTTTTGTCCAGACATATGCGTTATAGAATTAAAGATGAACTTATTTTAGGAAGAAAAATTCGTGAGAAGTTATACAAATTTGTATAACCTTTGAGAAGTTTTACATATTTATCCGCATTAAAAATATACACAATTCAGGTTCATATGTGAGGTTCTGACTTTACACCTTGGTCTTTCGCAGATCGTATTTTAAAATAGGGTTTTTATAGGTTAAAAATTACAATTTCTGAGGTTAAAAAATCTTTTTGTAAAGTTTGTTTAAAAAGTATAATTCTGTGCACACAAGAGATTTTTTACGAACAATTTGCATGTATTTTGCCTGTACGCTGTACATTCGTTCATGGCTCAAATCGCTGAGCGATTGTTTTCAAGCGTGTACTTTTTCCTTTAATTTTTTTGAATTATTATTATTTTTACTGAATTTATATTTTTATTTTCAAGGAATTATTTTATTTTTTACTGCTGATGCGGATCTGTGTTTAAAAAATTGTTGATCGGGTCGGGTAGACAAAATCAGGCCCGTGTATAGACCTCTAGTTTGGAAGTAAAAAGTAGAGGAAATATATATAAAAAAAAAAACGACCCAGTTTGGTGAAGGATTCCGACGTAAATAGAGAATAGGGATTATTATTAAATAATAATGGTAATTATCAGAAGCTTACCCACACTTTTTTCAAGTGATTCTGGTAAAAGTAATATCAGACATAAAATTGGAAGTGTAAAATATATTTTTTATTTTTAAATATAACAGAATAAGTAGTATATATTTATTATATACGTATAATTTATAATATGATAGAGATGAAGATGATATATCGAATTATTATAACAATCCAGTTTAAAAAAATATACTGACAAGAAAACAGAATAAGCTAGAGGAATCACATAAAATAGCAAACGTTATATCTATATTCAATATCGATATTTTGTGAATATTGCATATGGAACGCTTATAATTTATATTTATATACACATCCACCATTCACACACGTAGGCACGTATACATAAACATTTCATTCTCTGTATTTATTACTTCCCACCAGATGTTCAAAGCAAATTAGAACTAGTAGTCAGAAACGAGAAAGATCTGTTTTTTTGTAGACTATTTGAAAAATTGAAATATGTCTCAGAAAATTGTAAAACGTTCCATTTTTCTTTACTTATCCTTTTTGCAAAAAAAATGAAATTAACGAACGGGATATTTTGTATATATTTAATTTCAATATGTTGATAATGCTGAAATGTTTGATGGAAATATAATATAATATATAATATATAATATGCTGCATAATATATATAACGTATGTTCTCCATTCTATATATTAAATCGTGTGTGTGTGTAAGTGTGTGTCTCGATATCGTAGCTTATCTTTCACTTTAGTTAGTATATTATTATTAATTACAATTATGATTTTTGCTGTTGTTTTATATCAATTTTTAAATAATGTCCTATCAAAGTCACCATACACGTGTGTGATGATATATACGACGTACAATAAAGTATATATATATATAAATCTCAAAACGAAAGCCACGGGTACATTTTCAAATTTAATTGTATGTGTGTGTGTTTGTTTGTGGTGTGTAGCATCATTGGAACTTTAAAAAATGTGATTACACCAAATGCAGCTCGCTTTCGACGTTTAACTGTTTTTTTTTATTGCTGCGACACTATATTATTTATATTTATACATTCATTTACAAAAATAATATAATATAATAATATATTAATCGATTAGTCATCATTAGTAGTATTTATAATATTACAAATTGTTTTCAATTTTTTGTATTCATTTTGAAAGAATAAAAGAATCATGATGATCAACAAAATTAAATTTTACATAAATATTTTATATAGTATATAATAATTATTACTTACGATGACTTTTTGTTGTTGTTATGAAATATGCAACTACACAAAGGATTCGGTGGCATGTCCTGCACTCCCTATCACTGCAATTGCGCCGCACGGTGTAACCTCTAATTAATATTTCGTCTTTACAGTTTTTGCTTTGTTCTAGGTTATTTTCATGATTATATAGATTTTGTTGTTGTTGTTTTTTTGTTTTTTTTTGTGTATGTATAAGTATATTTCTTAATAAAAAAACACATCATTTTATCACCCTATGTTAATTTTTTAAATTAATATTTATATCATCCGTTTCAGTTTTTTTTTTGTTTATATAATTGCGACACCAATTTGTTTTTAGTGTATTTTTTCCATTTTTTTCTTAATTAATTAATGTTGTGATAGCAAACTAATTTAAAAAAAAATAACAGTGTATTTAATGTTGTTGTTTATATTTTGGGGTTGGGGGTTTGCACATTATTCCATTTTTTCTATCGTTTTGTTGGTGTACATTTTTTTTACACTAAATATATATGTATATAAAAAACAAAAAAAAACTTTAATTTTTACCATGAAAAACAATGTGCATATTTGTGATTTTCATTTTCGTGTTCCAGATTATCTGAAAGTCTGAATAATATTTTGATATTCTCGTTTGGAATGTTCAATAATGGGGGAAGCCAGACACGCAGTCTCGAGGCGCTCGTTTGATTCTACTGTAAAACGTTTTTTTCTTGTTTGAAGTTAAAGTCAAATATATATTGCTATAAAATGCACACAAAGGAATGGAAAATACAAAACGATCACGATCGCGACCACAACTTTATGTTCGACCGCCGTCCTATGTGCGATCAAGGATCAAAAAACGTGCATTGCATGCATTTTCCGTTCCTGGCAATTATAAATATATTTAGAATAATATAGAATTATGCAAAAAAATAGAAGTAAACAAGATTTAAAGGAATTTGTTTGTTTTTAACCAGGCTAATATATGTTTTATGTCAAAATTGTGTATGTATACTTAGTAGAATTCGTGGTATATAAAAATACTAATGAAATAACATTATTTTTAGAGGTGGAGATGACAACGTACGAATCGCCGCCTCCGCCGCTGCCGCTGCACCGATGCTGCTGTTGTTGTCGCCTCCCACATTTTATTGAATAGCCCAAAGTTTTTCTTGCGGTAAAAAATAACTGGAAAACAATAGAATAACGATTATTAGCTTGACTTGAGAGGTTTGTTGTATGTAAATTAGGTACTTACATGCAGAAGGACATCAATGATTGCAACAGTTTTTGGTTTGTCGGGTTTGTTCGTTTTCTACAAGCCGTCTGCCTTGTCCATTTGCTTGAGTACCGGCGCCCTCGTTCTTCGGCAGCTTCTTGGCTGCAAATTGGGAAAATTGTTTGATTTAATTTATTACAAGCTATAAAATAATGTTTTTGTCCTCAAAATAGGCCACAACCGCAGCTTAAACTTCGTCATCGTTCAAACATGGTTTTATTTCTTTGTATTATAATGGTCAATTTCAGAAAATAGGAATACACAGAATTGAAGGAAAAGCAGCCATCGCAATGCTACTAGAATGCTCCTTATTTAAGTCATGAACCCAACATATTTCTATAAAGAAATCCTTTTTTCATTTCATAATACAATTTTGATGATTCTGGAATCTAGCAAATCTCCTTTGCGATACTCCCAAGAGAAGAATGACTTTAATGTTTCGCATAATTCAGGACACGAGTGTTGTAAACCTTTATAAAGATTACACCCAGAGGAACAAATCTGTATTCTATGTTATTATATAAGGAATTTGACAAAAATGTCGGTTGTTCATATTAAAGCCGCCATCTGAAAAATGTAGATGTTTTTTGACATTGAACTACTGGTCTAATTGGGTCATTTCAACTTCCTAAAGTACTATCACAAATGATGATCATAAATAGATATATTTTGGCGATATCTTTCTCTGTAAATTTTAGTGTTGAGATTTATATTACTGCTCATCCGGTTTATAGCCCAGGATCTCAATCTCATGAGTTAGAAAAACAACAGCTGGTTTCGTTTAAAGTTTCACTTATATTTCTGTCGAGATGGCCGCCTGCTCATAGTCCGTTATTTCTGAGTGTCCAGGAACACAAAATTGACTTTTTGCAGCTACCTAAGACCTAATATGGAGTTAATATTCAAATCATCATATGAAAAGGTCAAGTTTTTCAATCTTTTTTATTGACAATAAGATGATTGTCAGCCAATTTATATTCTATAGCATAACGGGAAAAATCTTTCCCTGAACAGTCCTCTTTTTGAAATAAACTTGTCGATATCAGCATATAGCCTGAAAATGGGACTATACGCTATATATGAATATGCTAAAGAATTAACCCGAAAACTCTGCGGCTATTGTCCTGTACAAGTTCGAAAATGTTAGCAGACGCCGTTTTGATGTTAGGGAAAAGCTCGAAGTCTGTTTTATAACCGGAATAAGACCTGAAGTCTTTCAGCCTTTCTAATACAATGAGCAGAGCAGGTATCTACTTTGGTATGCAGTGCTTTTTGCCATGTATGTATATGTATATTGAAAAAAATGTTTTAAATTGGATGGATCTATAATGCGGAATTAAAATCTCTGCATGGCAAAGAACGTCAAACATGTGCGTCTTTTCTAAAGTGCTGGACACATGCGAAGGTAATAGGTATACCAAGATCCAAAAAACATCGGTCCAACCCTTTCAGCTACCGACCAATAGTCTGCTAAACTCTATGGGTAAAATTCTCGAAATATTCATCCAAAACAGACTTGGGCTTCATGTCTAAAACATAGTGTTAAAGCAGCTACAACAGATCGGATTGCAAAAAAAAAACAGTTCCAGGCTACCAGGTCATATCATATCCGAGAAGCTAAATCCCTCAGAAAATCCACCGGAGTAGTCTTCCTGGACATAGAAAAGACGTACTTTCTGTACAACATCTACACGGCCGACATCCCAACTCCAAAGTAATGTAAGATTGCAACCTATGCGGACGACACTGCCGTAATCTTCTTTGGTGTTTGTTAGCAGAATAATCAGCAAGGCCTTTTCTACGCTAGATCGATACTTTGAAAAATATTTTTCTTAGAACGCACCAACTCAACCATCTCTCTCAACCTATTATAAGGCAGAAATCAGCGAAATCGGGCTTGTTCTTGATAACAATCTAACGTTCGGCCCGAACAAAAACAAGAGCATCGAGAAAGATGGAAAACTAGCTAGACTACGCTTTCACGGCTGAATCATCTTCAAAAGTGTTGTACGAATTTCGCACATAACAGATGCTCGGGGGACTTACTTGGTACAAAACAACAAAACTAAACGAAAGGACTAACACAGTACCCCTTTGAACTTATATTCTGGAAACCATGCTAACCATGTTTGTAGAAGGAATTGCTAACTCCGACTACCAACGGATGCCACAAAGTTTAATTTATTTTCTTTCTGACCGCAATATGAGGGTTTTTTTTAATGCCAGGCATTTTCCATCCTACTCCAATTCACCTATTAAAAACCACACAGGAGAAAACGTATAAAAGCTAGGGCTGTCAAAGAAACGGTTAGGCGGATTTTAATTTTCGGTAAACCGGTCTTTTTGAATTGAAAAGGCCGGTCCGGACCGGTCTGTGAGCTAAAACGGTCTTTAAAACCGGACCGATCCAGGACCGAAAATGGTCTTTCAGCTCAGCACGGTCTTGATTTTTCATGTCTTTGCCTAACGAATATGTTTTATAGAAACTTCGAAGCCACATTGTGTCTTATTGCTATGTTTTGATGGATATTGTCATAGGTAGTGTTCAGTTCTCGAAATATAGTTAATGGTTAATTAAAAACCCTGATTTTGGGAAGATGATCTGCTAGCTGTTAGTATTTTAAAATCTATTATTTTAACTTTGCTTTTGGGGATGTGTGGCGATTTTTTAGGGACTAATCCAGTTCCACATTACCGTCATCCAATCGAGCTAAAACTTTGGCATAGACTTCTTTACGTCGGCGACTATAAGGAATAAGGATAAAAAATACGTTTTCTGATAACAGATCTAACATTTCAGCAAGTATCTAGTAGAACCAACTTTATAGTAAAATGTTTGTTCAAACAATTTTGTATGTTTTTGCCCTCGAAAATTAGTAAGATATTCCAAGAAGTCGACATCTCCGGCAGTTGTTCCACAGACAGTATATTGCATTGTGATTGTGGGGCATTCTTTTTAATCTGATTTAGGATCTTACTGACTTTTTTCGTAACCGCATTGATTATTTTTTTTTAAATCTCTTCAGAAGGCCATAAACCTACGTGTTACTTTCTTAACATCTTTCTATCTTCTTAACATTAAGACGTAGTCAAAAAAAATTAACTAAAACACATGACGCCATTAAAATGAATCATCCGTCTGTCCCCAAGCAACGTGGTCTCTCTCCAACCCACACACTTACCGATTGCCATGAAAATATCGTTGACGTTCATCGCAGTTTTGGCCGACGTTTCCATAAATAACAGGCCATTCTCCTCGGCGTACTGTTTTGCCTCCTCGTACTCGACGACACGGCTATTGGATAGATCCGCTTTGTTACCAGCCAAAGCTATTACGATACTCGGTGAAGCCTTTCAAGAGAAATAGAAAAAAGTATATGTATATAAATATAACCAAATCTTCACTCAGAAACTATATAATCGCCACACACGTGATCATGCTGTAACACATGCACAAAATCGTACCTGTCGTTGCAGCTCTTTCACCCAGGTCTTTGCACGTTGAAAACTGTCTTGGTTTTGAATGTCGTACACAACAATGGCTGCCTGGGCACCACGATAGTACATGGGCGCCAAACTATGATACCTACAAATGCAAAAACACACGATATATTTAGAAACCATCTACTTAGAGTAAAGAGAAAATTCAACTCACCGTTCCTGACCAGCAGTGTCCCAGATCTCGAATTTGACCGCCGTGTCATCGATGCACACCGTTTGTGTTAGAAATGCTGCACCGATCGTGCTCTCCTGGTACTCATGGAACTGACCCTTCACAAAGCGCAGCACCAGCGATGACTTGCCCACAGCTGACTCGCCGAGCAGCACGAGCTTGAACTGGCATATCTTACCCTGTGTGGCACCGTTTGGTCGTTGTGCAGCGCCACCGCCTCGAGGTGTGGTTGCCATTATGAATGAATTGTGTTATGACACAGGTCTGTTCAATGTGAAAACATATATGTTAGTTTTAAAAAATACGAGCATTTAACTTAATTACTACAACACACGAAAATGTATTTACAATAAATAGCATTTAGCTATGTAATGTTACAGTATAGATAAAGAATATATATTATATAGATGTCGTCTGAATGTGTTTGCGTATTTCATTCATTTCAGAGTAGTTCAAATGAAAATTATCAAAGAGTTTTGTTAATTGAATTCCTCTGTGTCAAGGTCACAAAATTCCAATGTAAAACTAGTTTGTTAATTGTAATTTAATCAAGTCGCTCGTCGGTGTCAGGCTTCAATCTGACACTCACCACATAACAATTATTGAAAATCTTTTACGCAGTTCAACACACGACGAGATAACAAAGAAAACATGTAGTCTTGTAGATGAACATTAAGTAGCATAGATCTAGAATTTCATCTTAACACTTGTTTGGAACTGTCTACTGGTGATTGCTTAGAGTGTGTGGGTGTGTATAATCATATAATTCGTATTCAGAACATCACACAGATGTATATCAAAAATATAATACAGAAATATACGCAAGTCACTGACAAATTGATTTCCAGCAAATCGTGTGTGAGCAACGCGATGTGCAAATTCGTGCCCAGTCGCGACAATCATAAAATTATAGCCTCTCTAATTTAATAGTACTTAGAAATATGTATACAAAATAAATGTACATACATTTATATTTATATATTCTTCTTGCTTGTACAGAGAAAAGTGTTTATAATAATACACAGTAACGAGCGACGTCGACGTCGCGTCGCTGATAGGAATCATACTCATAAATGATACAAGCATCAAGCACACACATGCATAGGCACAACGCGCTATAGATACACGCTTGATTTGGCAATGGTGTGCGGCTGAACCATAGAATAGAGGCTAGCGATTTGAATGATAATTTAGTGCTTCTTAACAGCGTTGTTTGAAGTGCGAGCGAGTGCACCGCGCTCGTTAACTTGACCCGCTTGCGCGCAGCTACGTATCGAAGTTGTGGCCCAGTGTATAGTACAAATATAAAGATGTTCACGGCTTGTAGCCATGGTTTTGGAATTAGAAGAATGGCTGCAAGTTGAAACAAACGCAAGAGTGCAGGGCAAAATATATAAATATATATACAAAAATTATTTTATTATTATTTTATTTGTATTTTATACAAACTATTAAAAAATCTCTCACAAAAAAATGTGTCTTTTTAATATATTGATAAACCAAATTAATTTTTGTGGCCTTTTATACAAGAAAAGATAGAAACAGTAGAGGGTAATAATGATACTCGTAGTTTATGAATTAGATCAAAATATATAAATTAGTATACTAGATTTCAGACAAAATGGATTTTAATAGTGTTTTTCATTAGGTTGTCACAGAATATCAGCGAGGTTTTGAAAAGGTTTGCTCCACAAAGTGTAATTTAGCAGGTCGAAAAAGATTTCGGCTTTCCGCATTTATTCAATTAAATAACTCAATAAAAAAGGCATGAAGCATGCGGACAAAAATAATTAGGCGGAGACAGACGATAAACAAAGAATAGATTGTAATCTAGTATAACGACTGCATGTACATTGCATTGTTTCGTTACGAATCGACTTTTTCTCATAAATAATCAGCCTTATTTTGGTATGGAAAGTCAAACTAAACTTATATAAAATATATTGCATTTGTATATATTTTATCTGTTATTTGAATTTACCATTTAAGGTTATCTGAGTCAACAGGGAAATATTAAAAAAAATCTAAGAAATAATCATATAAAAAACTCACTCATTTGCCTGATTCAGTTTTTGCTAAACGCTCTATTATCTATCTTTAAGCTCACGTGAGCATGAAAGCAACATTCTAGATGACTACTATTTTGAAAATCATGTGATATGTAATGTTTAAATTTGAATACATATTAATATACATATATAGTTACAGTGAGTAACAAAAGTCATGGGACAAGCAAAAATATTTCATTAAAATCTGATTATCTAAATAACCATCGAACTTTTTTAAGAAAAAAATCACACCAATCTCTCTGTTATTTAAATAAAAGAATTAAGAAATTCAGAAATATATTAATATTTTTATTAAATATTTAAATACTCATATTACAAAAGTCTTGGGACAATTTAATTACGAATGCCAATCTAGATTCTGAAATGATGTTTTCAATAATTTGTGGCGTATCCATTATTTTGATGACGTCATTAAGGCGTTTTTTTCATTGATTCCACAAGTTTTTTTGTGGACTCCGTTGTGATTTGGTGCTATTCCTCTATCAATGCGGCCTTTAATTGTTCTTTGCTGCTTATTTGATGTTTTCGGATAGCCACGTCAAGCTAATGCCACAAATTTTCAATCGGATTGATGTCTGACGATTGCGGCGGCGTCTGCATAACTTTTGGGCAATGATACAATAGATATTCTTGTAAGCCGTATGTTTGGGATCGTTTTCTTGGTAAAACATAAAGCTATTTGCAATGCCACATTGATCTACAGATGCCTTAATATTGTCCTTTATTATTTGTAAGTTATCTTGTTCATGATGCCATAAACTTGTCAGGTCCGGCAGCCGAAAAACACCCCCATACCATTACCGAAGGCCACCATGTTTCACGGTCGGTCGCACATGTATTGGATTAAGCTCCGTGTTTGGTTTCCGCCATTTATTAATGCGTCCATCTGATCCGAAAATGTTAAATTTACTCTCATCACTGAACCGTACATTTTTCCAAAATTGTAGTTTTCATGCTCTTTAGCAAACATTATCCTTTTCTTGCGTTTAATTTCTGAAACAAAAGGTTTTTGCGTACAATACGTCCATTAAAACCGCGTGGCTTTTAATCGTACGGCGGATCGTTTGGGCAGACACGTCTTTCTGGCACACCTGAGCAACCTCTGCCGACAATTTGGAAGCTGAAATTCTCGGATCATTTGCCACTTTCATCATAATCCATTGTTTGTCATGTTAATTTAATAATTTTGGACGTCCTGTTCAAACCTTGGATTCAATCTCATCTTCTTTAAATCTTTTGACAATGTTGAAAACAGTACTCTTAACAATATTTAGCATATCTGCAATCTCTCTGATCGTCTTCCCATTCGCATTGTGGTAAATCACTAACTAACGCTGTTCAAATGTGGTTTCTTTCCGAATGGCAGACGTTTCTTTTAGCACAATTTTGATGAGGTATCGATGGCAGTATAACTTAGAATGAATATTTAAAGAATATTGTTAAAAACAAAATAACTTAGTTACCATAGAGACACGGATATTGTACATCATGGCATACTGTCCCATTACTTTTGTAATAAGAAAATTGTGCTAAATTTAATAAACATATTAATACACATATATATAGTTCTGAATTTCTTATTTTTTTATTTAAATAAGAGATATTGGTGTATTAAAGTTTGATGATTATTTCGATAATCGGATTGTAATGAAATATTTCTGCTTGTCCCATGACTTTTGTTACTATATGTATATATATATAAATATGTATTATATATGACACCATTAATCACATTAAAATTGAACTTGACTTTATCAAAGAGATAGTTAAAAAAGAACGGCCTTGGAATAAATGAATGAACCTGCATAAAACATAGTTTTTCAACAATCTATAACCTCTATTCTTGAATCGATTTGTTTTATTTGGATACACCTAAATCTACAATGTAGGTGTGATATCAGACATTATTTAGTGTTCTTCTAAATTAAGTACCTACCCCAATTTAGCTAAAATTTCAAATCTTAATTCACGACAAGCATCTTAATTTAAATTCGGTACGATATTTGCATGTTTTTTTTACTTTATTTCGTTTTTTTAAATATAGGAATGAATTTTAAGAACGATTTGAGAATAGCCCTCCAAAATCCGTGACCATCAATAAGAAATAGAAATATTTCCTGAAAACCGTAAACAAAGTCAAACACTTTGGAAAAATTGCATTTTTTTGTTATGATGAACAACTGAGTTTTATTTGGGCCAAGATGTATCTCTTTAATCCAAAATAATTCTATTCTCAAAAACCTGCGCTTACGTTTTGAAATAGTATACATCAATGGAAACGGCATAACCAAAATAAGCATTGTCTGAAATTATAAGTTATTTGGAAAGCAGTTTTTTTAATATTTGCATTTAATTCCTGTAATAAATTTGTTTTAAAAATTGACGATTTTAGCTGGTTTTACCAAATTTAAATTCTCACATATTAAAACATTGTTGCTTGTATAGTGTTATTAAACTCAATAGATAAATAAAATTGTAGGTATTTCCAACGTTCATTTAGATTATTTTAATTTATTATTATTTTAATTAAACTCAAATATGTAGATTGTATGAATGCTCGCGATAAAAAGCCAGTGTAGCAGCATACAAAAAAATAGTGAGCCTGCTGATTCTGTCGAGCAGCGTTGTTGTTGTAATATTCCTGTTTTATGAACGCTGCTTTGCTATCACGAGCAGCAAAACTACATGTAGTACAACAACAACGTCGCTCGATATAATCAGCAGGCTCAAATTTTTAGCATACTACTGCACTAGCTTTTTATCGCGATAAGTATCGCGAGCATTCTTAAAACATACCTAATATATGTATATTTTTGAGGCTCGTGATATGAAGTTTTGATATCTGATTCAGTTAATTCTCCTAATTCTAAAATGTCAATTAAAAGTTACAAAAACACATAATTTTAACAAACAAATCTTGATTATTTCTTTAGAATTGTAGAGAATTTTGAGATTTTACAATTTTGATAAAAAATATAATAAAAATTTTGAAAACGGTTTAAAAAAATCGAAAATTCTAGATTTAAAATTGCATGAAATCAAGTTTTACAAATACTAAAACTAAATTTATATTTAAACAATATAATGATGCATTTAATGTTCCATTTTTCAGAGCTTTTTTTAGAATATGGTTGGAAGAAAAAAACATTGAAAAACTCAAGGTAGATAATGATAAGGACTCATGAAAAATACAACAAAACATAATTCAAGAACTAGTCATTGGGAATAAAATAAAGAACTATTGTCAAAATTACAAAAAATCTGAGTAATAAAATGTACCAGGAAAATGTTTGGAATAAATTCAGACAGTAGAAATCATCTATCTAGACCTAAAGAAACGAGTTCAGACTTAAAATGTCAATAAATTCTAGATTTTGTAGCATGATCAATGTTTATACTTAGAATTCTTAAACAAAACAATTAAAAGCTGTTTATAAATAAATTAAAAGAGAACCTAAATCAAAAAATATATTTCAAGGCGAACCAACAAACCGTTTTTGTATATTTACAATCTCGTTTGCTAGCGGCTGCGATTGTTGGTGTTGTTGTTGTGCCAGACAGACACTTCTGCGCATGTTTTGTTTACAGTCAACATTGACAATGCATTTTAATAGCAATCATCCAAATTAAAACCGTTTCCCAAGCGAATTTGAAAGAAAAATATCATTACCACGCATACATGAAAATTAAAATGCATATACACACTCACACGCACAAACAGTCGCATATATAATCAGGTTTTGTCTTTTTGTATGACGAGATGACGTGAAAGAGAGACTACACATTTAGTTAGTCGGCCATTGTGGAAACTATAGTTTGGCCAAAGTTAGTATTTATATAGTGTTTTCGACCACGTGATCGTTACAATGCAATCTCTGGCATTGTTGACACATTCAATAACATATATATATATTTAAGTTTCATCTGTCGTGCTCTTGGCCAGCAGTGTAAATTGTATTAATAATATTTTATTATATTCGTTACTCATTAAATTTATATATACATGAATGCAATTATGTACATTTTACATTCACGGAGCAACAAGCATAGTTTATCTGTGCTGGTGCACAATCATGGTAGCGGCTCTATAGAATAGGGGCGTATGTAATATTGCTGACTTTACGTTCGCTTAACCGCAATGAATATACTGATTAAATGAGTATATATATATATATACGTTTATGTTCAAGTATACATTTACACGCACGCACGCAAACATACATTATGATTGTGTTCCTCGTGTGTGTGTGCCACGTTACAGTTATGTGAAACATGTTTCCTGACAGAATACTGATCAGAAAAATCTCAGAGCAAAGAGAAGCAGAACACACAGCATTATTATCATTAAGTCACACCTGACGAGAGATTCAGATTTCGAAATGAACTTATCACGATCTCTCGCGTTAAGGTCATATGAAATGTTTTGCAAACAAGAAACAAACACAATGATATAAATATATATCCTATATATTCATCTATTTTTATATACAATATTTCATCGTGAAACACAGACAACAAAGCCGTTTTGGCGATAAGATAACACACACGCACACTACTAAAATAGCGCTGTATTTATGGAGCCATTTTTGGAGGTCGGTTTAGTGTGAAAAAAGAAAACATAACCGACTGTGAAACCAACGATACTCTTGCAATTTCAATTACTTATCAGTTTTAAAACCATAATAATAAATGGGCAGAAATGCAATTTAACTTATTACTCATATAGCTCATGTCATAACACACACACACACAAAACTTATGCTTAGAGAACCCACAAAAATGTTTGTTTAGTGGAACTTAAGTTTTAACGATACGATCATTATTCTTTCCACGACAAAACAATGAGTTGTTGGAAACGGCAAAGATGACGCATATCCATTGAACGGCGAGTACGAGTATACGACTTGACACAAAGAATCGTCAGTCGGCTCCACACAGCCAGACATATAAACATCTACACATACACACACATACACACACACATACACATTCCATACGGCTAATTTACTGTAACGATGCAGATGAGTACGCGGAAACCTGGAATTTACCTGATTCTAACGTAAAGTCTGGACTGTAGATATCCACTTGCTGATCACAGAGGTCGCAAGGTGATCAATATGAAACGGGAAGAGGGAGGGGGGCTGTCTTGTGTTTTTGTAGTTTTGCGACGCAACACCTTACAAACACATACACATGCACGCGCGCACTCACACAATTGAAAAAATATATTTATGAATATATATATATATATATATTAAACTACACACAAAGCAGCAGCCAGTAGCAGTACACAGGCAGCAAAGCACTTGCACTCTGGGCAAACGCAAATCTCTTTTGTGTATGTGTGTATGTACGTTTCGTTGGTGTTGGTGGTGGATGGGAATCTTTTTCACTTCGATTTATTGGGGGAGTGCAATCACACGATTTTAGGTGTATACGGACACACAAACGATTTCAATTAACAGTGTACAATGATTACCGTATTATTAGCAGGCACACGAACGGGAAACGAATCAATGAAATTGATTGGAAATTTCACTTTTTTGCGGATACGCGAACAAAATTTTCACTGCGCTCTGTCTTTCGATTAGAGTGACGGCGCCATATTGTCTTTTTTCCTAGAGGCTGCTGTCACGGAAGCCATATCAATTTTTGCGCTGACGTGAAAGCGGACCACTGAACGCAAAATGGTGTTCAAGTATGTGAGCAAAGCGGGTGCGTTTACAATTTTTTGGTTGTTTTTTCCTTTCAAGGTAAATGGCAAAAAACAAGCAAAAAACAATCAAAAAACTATACCTTGCAAAAATCTCCCATAATATCTTTTCTCTCTTCTTTCCTTTATGTTTATGTTAAAAGCACATGATTTTTGTTGTGTACTGAAAATGTTATGGGGTAATTTGTCAAAATCTGTCAAAATATGCTGGGTTTACATGTAAATTACGAGCCAAATTACTATGATCATCGCGGGTCTTTGCGATTGAGTTAAAATTTTCAATCGGACTCCCCACATATTCAAAAGAACGTCATATTTCATATAATTTGCTATAGGGGGATGAGAGAAGGGGTTTAGGGGGCAAAAAACGGATGCCATTATTTTGTAAAAGGTCAAACCTATTGGCAAAATCCACACCCGCTAGAGGCGCTGTTTTTTGTGTAAAAATTGACGTAAGCTGAGTGATTTGTTTGAATGTATGAGTGCAATTTGTATGGGACGATCACTCACGAAACCTTTTTACTAATCTACTCATAGACATAAGCATTTTTCGAACGCAACCCGTGCGTTTGCACTTAACAGCAGTTCTCTAAATGGAAATGTCAAAATTACAGAAGAAAAGAGTCACTGTCAAACAGATAAAACAGAAAAACACTGCGAAATACCGCGTCGACAATTACATTTTATCATTTCACTGGTCTTTTCCTCTTGAAACCCTACAAAACTGTGGTAGGCGCAAACGCGTTTCCTACCCTTGCACCGAGTTCCCGACCATACCACCCTCGCTCCCTGACGGGACATTTTTTGGCACAATAAACAACATCGCTTGCAAACGTACTTCCGCGGTAAACAAATCAAAAGTGAGGTTAAAATTAGTTCGACCGCAAAATAAAATTTGATTCTATTTTAGTTTCTGCTATGGCGGATAAAGCAGAGAAGAGCAGCACGTCTGAGGCTAGCTCAGAGTCCGATTCGGATGTGAGCAATACATCGAGTTCGAACGACGAACAGGAAAATGATCGTGCGCCGCCAGTAGTGGCGAAGCAGGAAGATGTGGTACCGGCCACAGTGTCTGTGGTCGGAACAGAGGCTAGCGATGAGCCACAGCCGAAGAAAGTGAAACTTGATGATGAGGCACTGGTTGAGGAAACAGTAAAAACAGTGGAAACTGTGGAAACTGTTGAAACTGCTAACGTCAGTGCCGTAGAGACGACAGCGGGCAACAATGAAATCAATGCCGAGGTTGTAGCTAAAGATGATGTTGTCGAAACGTTAGTCACCGAGCTCGCAAAAGAAACCGAAGCCCCCGAAACGGTAACAGAGCCTAAAAGCGAAGAAGATGGCGAGCTTCCCGATGAAGATGAACCACCTAGCAAATTTGTCGGCTCAAAAGTTCTAAAAGTCTATCGCAAATCTCCGGAGAAAACAACATTAGCTGACGAAAAATCAAAGGATTCGTCGGATCGGCGGCGCGACGATAAGACGACTACAAATGAGCGTCGCCGAAGAGAAGAAGAACGTCGTCGCAGGCATCGCAGTCGTAGCTACTCTCGGTCACGCTCTCGAAGCCCAAAACGCAATGCTCCACGATATTACTCGCGCTACGACAAGGAGGACACACCGAAGCGTGATGACGACAAGCCAGACAAACACACGGAAAAGGATATAGTAAAGGATCCCGAAGTGATACCGAAACGACAACAACGTACCGTTGATATTCTTACGTCGAAAACCGGTGGCGCTTATATACCACCGGCCAAGCTTCGTATGCTTCAGGCAGAGATCACAGACAAATCCTCGGCAGCGTACCAGAGAATTGCGTGGGAAGCCCTAAAGAAGTCAATCCACGGGTACATTAACAAGGTGAACGTTGACAATATCGGTATTATTACACGAGAACTGCTCAAGGAGAACATTGTGCGTGGTCGTGGATTAATTGGACGCTCCATCATCCAGGCGCAGGCTGCTTCGCCGACATTCACGCATGTCTATGCTGCACTTGTTTCGGTGATCAATTCCAAGTTTCCGAATATTGGTGAGCTTTTGCTAAAGCGTCTGGTCATTCAGTTCAAACGTGGTTTCCGGCGTAACGATAAAATGGTGTGCCTGTCTGCGTCTAGGTTTATAGCACATCTGGTGAATCAACGTGTGGCCCATGAAATCTTGGCTCTGGAAATTTTAACTTTACTTGTCGAGACACCTACCGATGACTCGGTGGAGGTTGCTATTGCATTCCTCAAGGAATGCGGCATGAAATTGCAAGAGGTCTCGTCGAAGGGAGTAAACGCTATCTTTGAGATGCTTAAGAATATTTTGCACGAAGGCAAATTGGATAAGCGTGTCCAGTACATGATCGAGGTGGTGTTCCAGGTGCGAAAGGATGGATTCAAAGATCACGTGGCTGTTATGGATACCTTAGAACTGGTCGAGGAGGATGATCAGTACACGCATTTGATAATGTTGGACGAGGCAACAGATACACAGGATATTTTGAGTATGTAAAATTTAATTTGATGGGTTTATTTTAAAACTAATATTTTTTCCGTTAAAATAGATGTCTTCAAGTTCGATGCCGAGTTTGAGGAGAACGAGGGCAAGTACAAGGCACTTAGCAAAGAACTGCTTGGAAGCGATGGCAGTGATTCAGAAGATGGTTCAGGCAGTGGCAGCGGCAGTGGTGACAGCGATGACAGCGACGACGAGGAAGCCGTTGAAGCACGTAAAAAAGAAGAGCTGATCATTGACCAGACCGAAACAAATTTAGTAGCATTGCGACGAACAATCTACCTGACGATTCACTCAAGTTTGGACTACGAAGAATGTGCGCACAAACTCATGAAAATGGACCTTAAGCCAGGACAAGAAATGGAATTGTGCCACATGTTTCTGGACTGCTGTGCGGAACAACGTACCTACGAGAAGTTCTACGGTCTGCTGGCACAGCGATTCTGTGCCATTAACAAGGTGTACATTCCACCATTCGAGGAGATCTTCAAGGATACGTACTCGACAACGCATCGTCTTGACACGAATCGTTTGCGTAACGTAAGCAAGTTCTTCGGTCATCTATTGTTTACTGATGCCATTGGTTGGGACGTGATCGAATGCATTCGCCTCAATGAGGACGATACCACGAGTTCAAGTCGTATTTTTATAAAGATTCTGTTTCAAGAGCTCGCCGAGTACATGGGTCTGGGAAAGCTAAACGCAAGACTCAAGGATCCATCAATTCAGGAATCATTCAGTGGACTCTTTCCCAGAGATAATCCGAGAAATACACGATTTGCAGTAAATTTCTTTACGTCCATTGGTCTGGGTGGTCTCACGGACACACTGCGTGAGCACCTGAACAACGCACCAAAACTCATGACACCCATTGTGACAGAGGACACAAAGCCGAGCAGCTCATCGTCGGATAGTAGTAGTAGTAGTAGTAGTAGTAGTTCGTCGGACAGCAGCAGTGATTCATCGGATTCGTCTAGTGATTCGTCAGATTCATCGGACGAAGATGCACGCAAAAAGAAAAAGCAAAAGAAGAAAAGGAAATCCAGCAAAAAGAATGAACCGAAGAAAAGTCGGGACGGCAAAGAAGACAAGAAACGTAACAAAAGGACGGACAAGAGTCCAGCGAAAGAGCGAAACGCTGAAAAGAAGAGTACCAATCGATCGAAGGATGGAAAAATTGAATTTTCCGAACGTGTACCACAGAAAGTAGAGAAAATTCGATCGAAACAAGACAATGCGAGATCGAGGGAGGACAAGGAACCGTCTCCAGTACGTCGTACGGAGAGGAAAAAATCAACAGACGAAAGCCGTCGCCACAAGAAAGACAAGAATGTCAGCAGCAAGGACGATCGGCGGAACCGGCGAGACGATAGGGACAAATTGTCTGCCGA
The DNA here is from genome assembly GCA_010015015.2 of Bolitophila cinerea. Classification (NCBI taxonomy): domain Eukaryota; kingdom Metazoa; phylum Arthropoda; class Insecta; order Diptera; family Mycetophilidae; genus Bolitophila; species Bolitophila cinerea. The sequence goes on from JAAAKO020037741.1 coordinate 19,084, forward strand.
AGATGATTATAATCGCGATGCGAGAAGAGATTCAGTTTCACCGAAACCGAAACGATACTATGGCGATTATGATCGATCACGAGATAAGAAGTCTAAGTACGATGACAACGACGAGTCACCAGAACGTAGACCACGAGATGCCGAGGTGTCCAGACGTCGCGGTGAGGCGCATCGCATTGACAAGAAGGAACGCAAATCAAAGCGTAGTATCTCCAGCGAGCGCGGCTAAACGGTGTGTTCTAATGGTCTAATAATCGTATCGTGTACTAAATAAATATTTTATGTATTAAGAAATTTAATAAATTGAAATTTTAAACGGAATTCTTGAGCGTACGATCTTCCCACTGTTCAAGCACACGCAGGAACGTTGCCACGCACACCAATCGCTCAGGATGGGCATCGATACGAACGCATTCGGGCCACAAATCATTTTCAAACACGTTCTCAGGTACTGTCCAACCGGCTGTCAGAAACATCTCCTTGATTTGTGGTTTGGTGCGTCCCACCATGTAGTCGGAATGTGTCAGGTCGTATTCGGTGCAATGATTCGGGGAGATTAGGGTGCGAACGCTCGTTGTGTCGCATTCTTTTAGTAGAGGATTACAATTTGTATTGGAGTTGTTCTGAATGAGTTTAGGATCAAGCTGTCGCACTGGTGCCAGTCGCTCGGGTGCGAGGTGTGCTTGCATGTCGTCCAGCATTGACTGGTAAGTAGTTACGTACGAACGAAGCTCGCATGGAATGTCTAAATTATAATATTTTATGTTATTTTGAGTTCTAGAAATCTAAACAAATTAACCTTGAATTTTCTGAACCACTGGATACGGATGCAAAATGTCCAGCAAGTCTACGAGTTTAGTGTACTTGACAAAATCTTCCTCATCTAAAATATTGAGAAACTTGAGAAGCTCATCGAGTCGCTCCGCTTTTATAAATATCATTTGTTGAGCCAACAGCAGGTAGACAATATTCTTCGGAAGACGGCCAGTGTTATGCTTTTGGAATCAACGTAGATTTAAATATAAAGCTTTCTTGTGCGTGGAGTACATACGCGTCCTTACCTCATCCACTTTTCCTATCAACGATTTCAGTTTTATGAAATTTAAATTCTTCTCCAGACGTTTCTTGAGCAGGCATCGCAGCGAATTGATGTGAGAGAGGCCGTCCAGAATGCGATAGCGGAACTCGCACGGATTGCAATGTTTTAGCAAATCAGCTAGTCGATTGTCTGGGTAGAACGTGCTGGTGCCGTAAACATGGCCATCGGGCAGGTAAAGGCGATTTTTGATTCTAAATGGCGAGAGAGGAAAACACATATTTATATTTTGTTACCAGAGAATCAGAAGTTACATACGGTTCTAGTATTTCACCGTCACCCGTTTCGGAGCGATCACGGAACTCACCCATCGTCTTGTCGATGACGCATCGGTAGCTAGGGTAGTACGGATCGCATAGGGCTCGCTTTGTTAGTATCCCGGTCGGGTTGATGTCCTTGCGCAAGCCAAACGTGTGATTTTTATTGAAGTGCTTGTTATATGGTTTTCTAGAGTATATTAGTGGTTACGATATATTACGAGATAAAAGGATAAATTCGCTGATACTTAAGCTTCAATCTCTCGTCTGTCCTCAGTAACGTAAATTCCGGTTGGCTGGGCCCCTTTGGCATTATCAAACCGTAAAGATTTTCGTCTAAATCAAACACACAATTAGAATACTAAAAAAAAACAACACTTTAGAAGTTTAGAAAATGATTATACTAAAATCCGTTTGAACTCCGAACGTTCGACTAGTGTTTGTCACTTCCTTGGGTCTAACGCCAGTACGTGGTTGTCCTAGAGGTCGATTCTTACTCGATTCGTAGTGTGACTCTCGAATAAACGTCTCAAAGTACTCGAAGCGAGACATCGGTTCGGGCTGTAAAAGTGTACGTAGGTCTCCGGCGGCGCTGTCACCACTGCTACGGGCAGCCTGCAGAAGATACTCGTCGAGTGCAGGTTTGTCTGGAATAGAAGCATCATGCTTGAGCGCTGCTATGGCATCGTCTTGATTGTATTGGCGTAGAAGCGGACCCACTTGATCGGGTCGATCAGATACTCTAATTGAAGAGTCACATTTTTGCACAAATTGATTTTCCGGGAAGTTCATGATAAATTACAGATTTAGATAGGAGATAATAAGGACATTCGGAAGATGATTTTATTTTAAAAATTTCAGAGAAAAATCGAGCGGTTGCTATATATACAAATATACATTTCAACTATTTTATATTTATTAATAAATAAATCCACAGACAATATAAATATACTAAAAATATTATCTAAACTTCTTAATGCCACTCATCTGGCCCAGTGCAACCAGGACTTTGTCCACGGCGGCAAGAAGACACTCGTCGATCGGCGGACCAAGTGCACGGCGCAGAAACGAAATGTTCTGCGGTACCTCTTCAACAGCGCCAACTAATATCTCGCCAGACTCGGAGTCGGTGCTGGTCAATGAGCGTATCGAGAGGCGATCGATAGATGAATCTCTGCGAGAATGGTGGGACATTGGAGTAATACAGCTATGCGGCTCGCGTCTGCCCGACGGCGCTGAAGGATGTGTCAGCAAACATTCTTCCATGAACGTGGATGTTGCTGAATCCATTGTTGATGATGAAATACTGTGGTGGTCATTTTTATAGCGCCTTGTTGGTTCTTCTGTTTTGAAGACTTTGCCAACATTTGGACCTGAATTTTTATTTTTTATATTTTTGTACGAAATTTAATAATAATTATTGATTTTAAAGATCTTTAAACATATAACATGATTTTTTCTCCCTCTCTCTTTCTCTCTCTCTCTCTCTCTCTCTCTTTCTCCTCTCTCTTTCTCCTCTCTCTTTCTCCTCTCTCTTTCTCCTCTCTCTATCTCTCTTTTTCTTATATCTTATTTAAAATAATGGAATTACAAAAAAATTAAATCATACCTTTAAAATAAAATATTGTGTCCTGAAAAAAATGTGTTACCAAAAATAAACTTTTGTCAAAAAAAAAAATATAAAAAGTTCACACATTTTTTCCAAAATAAAAGGTTTGCACTTGCATTATTTTACTAAAATAATAGTTAAAAACTAAAAAAAAAATCGTCAAAAAAATCAAAAACAAAAACAAAATAAAACTTTAAATATTTTCAATCTCTAAAAAATCAGGTTTTTTAGATACAGTTCTATATACCTTTACTATTCATCTGGCTATTCCCCTCATCAGCACTGCCCGAGATTTGCGTAATCTTATCGGCCTCATCGGAAAATCGTTGTGATTCTAGTCTACTGTAATGTCGACCAAACGTCTTCAAGTCGTTGGTTTTGTTTTGGATGTCATAGAATGTATCTTGAGGAAGAATTCAAAAATGAAGATACAAATATTTGAAATTAAAAAGCTATATATAGAATCTATGAACCTTTTCCTGAATCGCTAGGATCAATATCTTCAATAACAGGCTGATGAGTTAATATAGCATCCGGTTCGAAACCCTCGGCAATGGTCGGGCTGTCGTGAGCGTAATAGGTCTTCGTAAATGGTGGCTCAAGGTCTGTTTCTGGAAAGAAAGTTTGAATAAGACGAAGTGACGGGGGGTTTAATCGTAAGATGGTTACAATTCATTAACGTACTTTTTTCACGAGGATATTTTTGGACTTCTTTCTGTTGCTGCTGAGTATCAACTGTCTCAGTATCAGCTTGACTATTTTTACTAGACTTTGAATTATGACCTTGGCTGATATTTACTAAAGTAGAGTCGTTTTTATTTTGAGGATTTACTTTTCCACCAATATCATAAATTTTACCAGAATTCTTCTTAGTTATTTTCGAGTCCTCGTATTCAAGTGCCTTTGGAGGCGCTTTGGAACCTTCCTTCCGCGAAAACGTAGGTTCTATGGATTCGAATGTTTCATTGCTTCGAGGAACGGCTTGACTCTTTACGGAGTAGCTTGATCGTCGCTTCGGATGTTCTTCAGTATTATTCTTTGGGATGGAACTAAAAAAAAGGATAATACCATTTTTTTGATATGGTACTTTTATTTATCATTTAAGAAGATTAAGATGGAGATTGTAGAATTTATAAATTGTATTCTGGCGAGTAATGCCACATTTAAGACAGATTTAGGCCACAAAAGTTAGACGCAATACCTTCTTCTTCTTTAGTATTATTCTTTGGGATGGAACTAAAAATAAAAGGATGACACCATTTTTGAAGAATTTTTATATGATAGCTTTTATCATTGAGGGAGGTAAAGATGAAAATTGTCGAATTTATAAATTGTATTCTGGAGTAAAGCCACATTTAAGCCAGATTTCAGCCCCAAAAGTTAGACGCAATACCGACGTATACCTTCTCCTTCAGTATTTATCTCTCGGATGGAACTAAATAAAAAGGATAACACAATTTTTTGAAGATTTTTTGAGATGATAGCTTTTATCATTTAGGGAGGTAAAGATGGAGATTGTAGAATTTATAAATTGTATTTTGGAGTAAAGCCACATTCAAGCCAGATTGAAGCCACAAAAGTTAGACGAAATACAGACGCATACCACGCGAAAAAGACATACGCAAGAGTGAGATGCAAAAGTCAGACAAAAGTCAACACAAGAGTCTGAGTCGAACGCAAGAACTTCCCCCATTCATAACATCTACGTTTTTCAAGCACCAATTGATAAATTCATCCGCCAATATAGTAAAAACCCACTCACGATTTATTGCCTAGGCTATTTCGACGCAAAATACCCACTGCAGGAGCACTGCCATCCTGGACGGCCATAAAGTGTGGACCTCTGTTTGCCTTAACCCTTGAATTCACTACCTCCAGTTGTGGTCGGTCATTCGACTGGACTTTTTTGGTGAGCTTCGTAGTTTTATCCTCGGTAGGCGTTTGAGGTTTCTTCGGCATTCTGTTTTTTTAAAGAATTGAAATTTTCAAAGGTGGCCAAAGATGAAATGACATTTTCTCATAAACCTTGTTCGCGTAGTTTCCTTCTGTACTGGCAAAACGTACAAAACTCCTGGCAAATAGTGATCCGTAAGCGTGGGACGCTTCCGTCGTCGTAAATTCAAAATAATTCTTTCGTCAAAGTGTCTCACGATATTATGTCTAGCCGGTACTCTGCCTACAATTTAAAATGGCTATAGATTCCTGATCGATATTCTAGCAATAGTTTGACTTACTTACGGATCTGTCAAACTTAAGAAATGTGGGTAATTTCTCTGGATTTCGCTCTGATGGTGTCCAATTCATTTCATTTGCACAAACGCCATTTCAAACTGTCTTCCAATTTTAGTTTTTGTTTATTGACTTCAGATTTATTAAAATTTACAATTTTGGAATTTTAAATTTTGAAACTATAATTTAATTTATTTATGATGTCTTTGGTCAGCGAGTGCTTAGAAGATTATATTGAACACTTGGCTACGGCTCGTCTGTAATCGTTATCGGTAAACCGAATCGTTTCCAGGAGAACTCCGTTGATGTCCACGATCATAAGTGTGTGCAGTGGGGGTTTCCCGTACTTCGAAGATGATCTTGCCACTGGTGCTGGCCAATTGGTGAACTGTTCAACGAATGCATTTGGATATTCGGCGTTGTCCAAAAGTGTAGCATAGTAAAAGTCTTTAGCGTCATTTCTGTCCACTGCAATGTTCCGCAGAGCCTTGTGTAGCTGTGTAACCTTTTTTTCTTCTTCTTGTCTGAATCGGAAGCGTTGAGCTCTGACCATAAGATTATGTAGTACAGCCACCAGAATACACGATAGCACTACAAATGCCATTCCCAAAATGGATGTCTTTAAATCACATACGCACACTCGTTTTGTCGGTGGCTGCGAGTTACCATGGAGCAGATTCTTGAGATTGACAAGAATTTGGAAGAGTACCATTTTTTGGTATCGATTTCTTTTTTTTGTTAACCAAATGAACACTAGACAAAGTTTTTAATGTTTTCTGTCACAATTTTTATATAAAATTGTTTATATTTTGAAGAAATATTTTATTTATTTATTTTCTACACATTTTGTATCCATTTTATCCATGAGATCCCAAGAAGATGCATCAGGTTGATATTTTTTTTTCAAATACACATCAGTTTAATTAGTTTATACTTTTTTTAGACCTCAAAAAATCTTCCTCGAAACTCTCTGCCATCTTTAGCTCTGGCCTACTGTCTAGCGAACGCTCTACCACAAGCCTGCGCAGCGCTTCAGTGTCTAATCTACTGGACACGGTCCTGTGGAAGAAGAAGCGGCAGCCGGAAACGCTCGTTCGCAATGACAAACCGTTCTTGAGTGACATTCTCGGGTGCTATATAGATGAGCCGATATTGATGGGTGTAGATCGGTTTTTGTGTCTGGCCGGCGTGATGCCTAGATCGCAGCAGACATTTTCGACGTCTTCGTCTAGGATTACCGGTGATAAGACTGGCGGCCTATCTTGTGGTGCCACGCCAATGGATCAGGAGATTCAGAGAGAAGCCAAACGAACGGCGTCACTGAGCGAGAGTAACACGCGTCGTTTTCATGCTCTGAGCACGGCTAGACTGATGTCTGAGAAAAAGTCAGGCGATGGAGCCGATGGAAGTTGGGGTTCGAAGCACTTTAAAGAGTGTCTGTGCGAGAGTAATCCAACGATGGGTTAGTAGGAAGATTGTATCATTCTGCATTTTCAAGTATATAAGATATCTTCTGATTCTAGAGAAAACTTCTATTGAACCCAGTCCTCCACCCACTCAAGCTCGTATTACCATTGAGAGCATTCACAAGTCCTGTCAGAACGCTGAAAAAGCATTGGAAAAACACATTGAATCTTTATCGAAATCTCCTAGTCTTGTTTCTAGTCAAGCTCTTGAAAATCGATTAAAAGAAGCCATTCTCGTCAATAAGCCATCTGAATCGAAAGCGGTTTTATCGCGACTGTCTGATAGTCTGATTGGCTCCACTAAAGTTAATGCGGGGAAGTCATCATCTAAATTGATGGCTCTCAGCAATGTTTACTCGTCGTCGTCATTAACTAAACTATCCAATGATAAAAATGGCGTCCATAAGTCTTTCATTCCGCTCATTAATCGGCAAGAGAGTAAATCTACAAGTCCAGTGGAGTCCGGACGCGTGGAGTGCTTTGTGGACCAAGAAATAAGCGGTGACAGGATGCGACGAAAAAATACACCCAAACGGAAAAGTTCCGATACTAAAATCATCAAGACTATTCAGAGTCACCCAAAACACCATCAAAGCGCCGATACGATAAAGAAATCAATCCCAACAGCGAAAGCTCCAAATCAGAGTCTACAAAAACAACATCACAGTGCCGATACGATAAAGAAACCAATCGCAATTGCGCCCCGAAAAAAATCGATAGAAAAACAACCTCTGAAACCGTTATACAGAGCCAAAAAGCAACCACAAACGACCAAAACAGATCGAAAGATCGTGCAAAGCCACTGGGCACTGACACGAATCACAACTTTCGACGATCACTCCAAAACCTTTGATGTGATGCAGCAGTCCACCGAGAATCCATTGACAGCATTTCAGGACAAGACTAGTTTTATTTTTGCGATGCTTCCGGATCAAACGACGACGGTGTGCTATAAGCCAGAGTGAATCTCGTCTGTTTAGTTAAACTATATCTTATTATTGAATAAATTGTAAATACTATCATACAAGGGTTGAATTTTTGGGGAAACACAGCTGGAATCAAGGTCAAAAATCTTGCAATTTGAATAGAACACAAAATCGAATTTTCAATGGGCAAGCTTTTCTTACGCCCTAAAGCTTTTGCAAACAGAGACACACAGTTTCCTGGGCACACATAATATAAAGTTTCGCTAATTATAAACATGTTATGCTAAAACAGCGAATGGGATAAACCTACGCACACACACAAACACATAAACACATATATATATATAAATAATCGCGTATATAGACTGAAAATGTATAATATTTTTTTATTTGTTACTAAAGCAAATACTACATACAATATATTCAATCTTCGCAGAGCGTATATAATATACAAGCTGAGTTTATGTACAATACTCAACAAAAAATCAGAGTATATATTATATAGCTACTCGTACTTAACGCAAGGGCGTGATTTGTTGGGGTGTACGCCCGCCTGCCCCAGCGCAGAACGCCCACAATCACAGCACGTCGCTGAAATACGTACACAGTAACGTTCGGGGCAATTTTCCTCGACGACCGACGCCGACGCGCCGACGCTCGTTTGTATATATATATATATTTCTATAAATGTATATATAGGTTTTGTATAGCTCGTTTCATATTGAAAAGTCACCCACGTTTGGCCGGGCTGCAATTTTGAGTGGAAGGGTGAATGTATGATGCACACTGGTTTTGATGATATCGCAATGTGCTATTTTTAGAATAGCTAATATTTTTTACGTTCCTATAGGTCCGGAAAGGCAGAGAGGACTTCGAAAAAGATTTATATTTTTAAAGGTTTAAATAAGATTAAAATAAGGATCTTTCCGCCTTATTGACTTTCCCTTAGCCTAATAAATGAAAACAAAAAATACATACTCACGTTTTTATACAAAAAACGAGAGCACATCCTAATCGATAAATATACCCCTTCTAAACGTTTGCACTTATTCTGCATAATAATTTAGGTCATGCCAAGTATCCATTTGCATATTTCGTTCGCAGCTAATTTTATAGAAATTCAAATAAATATATAGTATATTAATTCGCTGGAGCCGTGCACGACAAATCTAAAGACCGGAATGCGTAATGCGTTCCACACAATCCAAAATATCTCATTCCGGTCCATAGAATGGCGGGTCTAGGATTCTCTTCATGGAAAAGCTGAACGTTTTTGTTATTTTTATTTTATATATGATATCAAGAAAAAAATCAAAATTATTCAAATAATAAAAAGTTATTTATATAACAAAAAAAAAATAGAAAAAAGAAAATTAAGGTCAAACATATTTTACTAAGAAAATAAATAATTTTGTACTAAAGAAATCACTGAAAACATAAAACTCTTATTCTGAATTTT
>JAAAKO020037742.1:0-12518 GCA_010015015.2 Bolitophila cinerea
ATATATATATATATATATATATAATGCACGCACTGCCACAGTGTATCTTCTTGGTTCGCTTCATGAGTGTGTTTGTGTGTGTTCGTACACAGTATAGAGACCCTCAAATCTGAATATATTTTCTGATTTCCTTATATTATATTTGCATGACTCTAGGGTCGATGAAAATTTAGGAAATTGTCGAAAAATTCAATCGGCTCTAAAATTGTTCCATTGAGATATTTTTGTAAAAACTCTTTTGATTTTATCGTTTTAGGTACATATCTAAATTCGTGCAAGATTTCATGAAGATTGGACACAATTAATAAATTTCTCAATTTTGGACGACTTTGCATGACCCTAGGGTCGACAAAAAGGCTTGAGTATGATTACTGTGGCAAGCTGATTTCATATTCTAAGAAAAATATATGTAACGGTATTATGCTAAATCACTTGTTTTAAGAGATAATCGATGCCTAATATTGAGCTTTGAAGCGAGTATATGATGAACACTGTGCAAGACAATCTGACTATATAATCTTGAAGATATTGTTATTCTGAGAAAAAATATAGCGTTAAATATGCTAAATGACTTTTTTTAAGAGACAATCGAAGTAAATGAGGATATTTTTAAAAAGCGTTTTTTTTAAAGGAATATAATATCGGATTACCAAGTACACCTAATAAATAATACTAAACAAATATATTATTCATTATTTTTAAAATTCAAGCGGTTTTTTTAACTTAGTAATTTTATACATTTTTTAAAAGGAACAATATCAGAATAAAAATTGCACTTTAGAAATAATATTAAATACAACACATTTTATATTTTATTTGGGCAGTAAGTATGAGGCTGTGAATAATACATAATAAACTTTAACATCGATTATCTTCAAAAATAAGTGATTTAGCATAATAACCGTTATATATGTTTAGTATTTGTTTTATCTATTATCTATCTGAATATATAGTCAAATTGGCTTGCCAGATAAATCATACTCGCTTCAAAAACACAAACATCGATTATCTCCTAAAATAAGTGACTTAGTATATTCACCGTTATATATTTTTTTTCTTAGAATATCATTATCTACAAAAATATATAGTCAGATCGGCTTGCCACAGTAATCATAATCTCCCCGATATAAATTTCGGATATTATCGAAAAATTCAATAGCCTCTAAAATTGTCGCATTGAGATATTTTTGTAAAAACTCTTTTGATTATATCGTTTTATGAATGTGTGTAAAATGTTTGTTACCATGACTACATTTTCATCACCATGAATAAATTATGACACAAAAAAATTTTGATTGCTAAAATATTTTTTGTACCAAAAAAAGTATTGTTACAAAATCAAAATTTTGACATGAATATTTTTATGTGCGCATGTATTTGGGAGTATAAGGAATTTATAATTTATTAAATAATAACAGGAATCACAGGTGGTCTGTATTTAGAGACTTGGTCTCTATTTTCAGCCGAAGTCTCTTAAAGTCTCTTTTAGATAAATTTGGTCTCTAAAGTCTCTTTTTTTAATTATCTGTATCTAGATGATATTTATCTTAATTGTCAATACATACTAAAAGTTCATTTGTTATTACATTATCCTTGAACAACTGAACATGTTAAGAAATGTGAGTTTTTATTTGGGGATGGAATTATGATTCTAAAAATATTGGTTATTTTTATTTGCATGTAAAAAGTTAGAACATTTAAACAAATTTTAAACAAAATTGGACACTATAGGGAGGCCTGCAATATTTTCTACTCCTTTGTCTAAATTGTCAATTTTTAAAAGATTAACATAGAAATTAACATTAATATTGGTTTAGAATCAATAATCAATAAATTCGATAATTTATCTATAAATAAATATAAATATCTATAAATAAAAAAACATGTTTAATCATTTAATATCATACTACTTTTAAAAAAAATATATAATGTTTGTCTAACTTTTTAAAAAAATCAACTTTTTTTTACAGTCCAAATTATCCATTTTTTTTAAAATGTACTTTTTTTTTAAATGTTCAATTTTTTTTTTTTTTTGAAAAAAAATTGTCCAAAATTTTGTATTTCATTTTTATGCGTGGGAGGTTTGGTATTGAAACAAAATAAATGTCAAATATAGCGAACTGCAAATAACGAAACTTGATCTTTACATATACGGCAAGTCCGGCATTATCATTTTCACGTAAAAGCGACGTAAACTTTGTTGTAATACATTTTTGGAAGACCAGTATATTATGGAATATTTTTTTCATATTGAGATTTGCAACTTAGTTCCTATTTTTTATTTGAGACTTGCAAAAAAAGTTTTTAGGGATGTAGATGTAGTGGAGTTTGCCTTACTACGAAATTATTTTTTTCTCCTTAAATCCTTTTTTGGGGTTGGTTTATACTAAAATATCACCCTTTTTAAATTTTCAACATACTTTAACTTATTTGATCTAGCTCAAACTTGACACATCGTTTTTTCGATGAATAAAACATTTTTTTTATTTTGGGCCCAATTTTTAGTTTCTTTGACCATATTGATTTTTTCTTTAAATTCATATTATAAAAAAAGTTATTAGTAAATAATATAATATACTAAAAGCAAGACATTTTTTTCTCACATGGGTACCAAAATTCGAATTATTATTACTTTTTATTGTATTTTTATGGGTTATATTTTTAATTCTATCACAATATGCTCTTAGGGTCAATTAATTGGTACAGTGGCCATTTGCTATAACAATTTGTACGTTAAAAATTATGATTAATTACTATTATATCAATTTTAAACGAATATTCATTTTATTATTCAAATGCCCGCAGGTGTAAATATATTATGTGTTTGTAAGCCTTTATAGCACGTGTTATTAATTGAACGCTATACTTTTCGTTTAAAAGAGGAGGACGGAAGTAATGCATAAAGTTTGTTGACTCTACGGTCTTCATATTTTATAGGCCGCAAAATGTGCGGTCTTTAAAAGACAGAGTTACTCCTAAATTAAAAAAATGTTGCTATATTTTTTTAATTTGATCCTCATATTTTAAAACATAGTTCTAAAAACAAAAAAAATATTCTTTATTTTTTAAAAATAAAAAACAACGAGAAATCCCTAAAATTTTTAAAATAAACTTACTTTGAGTTTGAAAAGTATAAAAAATCAAAATTTGAATTAAGTTCAATTCTTTTTTGGTTGGTTACATCTCTTGTAAGCCACATCACTCTGTAGATTTGCGGGGATCCAGAAGATGTTACTGCGCGCAGCACTGCACTCATTAAACTGATGCGCAATCTTATATATGTATATATATATATATATATATAAAAACCAGTTGCCAAAAACCGCAATCATTTGAATATACAATAAGATACTCGATGTGATATGATGGTTTGTTGTCGTTTGTTGTCCAGGTGCATTAACCTTAAATACCGCAAGGCATTGACATTGGAGCCTGCATAATATTGCATTTCGGAAAAGCAATTAAATCTTGTTTTTATATTTTTCAATACTGAATTTTATTGTGTGGGTGTGTCTCTTGTGTTTATTGTCGATTTGACAGTTGGATTAGGTTTTATAATTTTTGTGTGTATAGCAGTGAAACTTTAATTTTGTATTAAGATAAGTAGTTGAGTCCTGACGCTTTATATTGTATATTTAGAATATAGAAATACTTAAATTTATTAACACTCTGGGGCTGAATCATGTAGCTCGTTTTTGTTGTTTTTAATCGACCTCTCGAAAGGATTTTATACATGCTAACATAGTGTAACCATAGCAACAAATCCTACACGAAAAAAACTACATGAAAATATCGTACCGAAATTTATTTAGGACGACTTCAAAAATTGTACCTAAATTTAGATATACAATTTTAAATATTCAAATTAGGTTTGATAGTACACCTAAAGAGAATAGCCCGAATGGTAATTTGCAATAATTTATCTAAAGATAAGGTCTACGAAAAGAATTAAAGTTACCACTGCTCGGAATCAAATAAAACTTAGGGTGTATGCAGTAGACGACAGTATAGACGACATCAGTATTGACACGTGGTTGTGAGTCCTTCTTCTTCCAAAAAAAACGTATAATATCCCAAAATAAAATCATTTTTTTTAAGTATTTGTATACACATATATTTTAATTCGTTTATTTTTATTATATAATATATTAAATGCATGGTATTGTATAGTATATATGTATATTTATGTGTTAATGTTAATGTTGTGTATCAATATCAATGTAACAATATGCCTTTGTATTCATAAATAAAATCCGTACATTAATCTTCTTGTAGAACTAGTGGTGTGTGTCTTATTATTATTATACTTTGTAATATTTTTAATATTTTAATCTATATTATTTTATATACGTGAATGTACACAGAATAGAGCTAATTAGTATACAATTACTAATTTTCAGCTAAACTGTCTATCTACAAATTATTAAATGTCTGCATTTTAAAATAAAATAAATATACATATATGTATAGATATGTAACATTGTATTTGTGTTAATCGTGAGAATGTAATAATAAACAAAAAAATATGCAATGTAGCTAAAATAAATATGCGCAATTAAGTAAAATAGTAATATTGTGGGTGGATTATGGGATGATGGTATGGGGTCAAAGGATGGGTGGCTACTGCAAACGCTGCAATTGCGCATGTGCGATGTGTTAAGCCGTATTTAAACACGATCTAATCCAGTTATCAACAAAAACATTTGATTTTAAACTCAAATTGAAGCTGTAAAAAAGCGGTAATTAGTAAATGGTGTTAAATCGTTTTGATTTTTTTTTCGTTGATCCGTTAATAATTATAAAAAAAACTTTGTAAGTAATAAACAAAAGTTATAATAATTTTCTTATTTTACGATTTTGTATAGTTAAATATTTCCTAATACTTATTATTTACAGTTTTGTTTTTTTTTTAATTTAATAAAACGATTTTCATATGTGATATCAATTTACAAAGTGTTTTGTTTTATGTTTTAGAATTAACTTAATTTAGTTAGATTATATTTAAAATCTAAATTATTATATACATACATTATTATTCATGTAAATTGTAATTATTATTTTTGGTATTTGACAAATTGATAGCAATTGTAATATTTATAATAATAAAAATATATTGTGTATGTACAAAACAAAATTACAGTCAACAATTTTAACGTGTAACTTGTTTGTTGTAGATTTTAGAATATGGTGTAGGAGACAACAATTGCGTAAATTGTTTATGTACATGGCTTCCTTTTTTAATTTATATTTCTTTAACAAATTGGTTTCTGTTCCATTATAACGTATGAATGTACAATTCTTAAAATTATATTTATTTTATTCTCCTTCGAACTCATCTTTGTATTAACAAATGTTTGTTTATTATGATTATAAAATTTAAAAATTAATACAATAACCCATGTCACAGCATTACGGATTGACGACCGACTTAAATTATCTATCCCATTTATTTTAGGATTTTGTATTTTTGGAAAGTTTGACAATTGTAACATTAGAATGAATTAGGTTAAAAAAATCTATAATAAAAGCTCAAGAAGACATAAATAACTTGATCGAAACTCATCAAAATGTTCAATTCAATTATATAATTATTATGTGAAATTAAACTATATATTAATTATAAAAAACAACCAACATAAATTTAAAATACACATACACAAAAAAAAAAGACACAAAGAATTTTCAATCAACATTTAAATTTTGAAATTTTATAAAAATAAATAATAATAATTTTACATCATACTATAAATGATATTAAAATAATCCCAAACAAAATAAGAAGAGTTCAATAGTTATAATAATATATAAACATTTTAAAAAAATATAATTTTCCATTATTATTATCTTATAATTAAGATAATAATATTTTTTATGTTTTCTATATAATCTAAAATATTTTTAAAGTTTTTTTGTAATTTTAGGTGTCAAACAAATAACATGATTCATTCTCTCGCAACAAAAGAAAACTCTAATCGGTCTACTTTGCTATGAATAGTACATCATTATTTTGTTATTTGTTTGATAATATAACATCATCATCAATTTTTAATATTATATACATATTTACAGGCTCATTTATCTTCCATTCATTAAATTATTTATGTACATTATGATATTTTTTGTAATTTTAATCTATAATTAGGTTTATAATATCGATTATAATGTATAAATGCAAATGTTTCATTGAATCTCCGAAGAGAGTAATGTACTTTTAAAAAAGGTAATTATACTATATATAGGGTGATAAACTATAAAAAATATGGGTTTATAATAATAAATAATATATATGTTGTTTTATAACATTGAAGTACGTTACAAAATACTTTGTATATCTTCCTTTTTCTAGCGTTTTTATATTTCAAGTTATTTATTCAGACATTTTTTGTACTAGCTTCAGTTTGTGATTTAAAAACTAAGATTCAATACACAATCAATAATTAAATAATATTCAAAAGTCCAAAATGAATCAGCTGAAAATAAAACCCAAAGTTTTGCTTAAATTTATTTTAAATGATTGTTTTCTAGAATATTTTCTAAATAATTTAAATTATTTCTATGTACAATTTTTTTGAGTAATTTTTTAAAAAATATACAATTTTTACTCGCAATCTATTCCTTTAACCATACAGTTACAGTACTGTTTTTTTTAACAAAATATTCTTTGTTTTAAAAGTAATTCTTAAAATATTGTTTAATTGTATAAATGTACATAATTAAAATAATTTAGAATGACTTTATAGTTGAGATTATTCTCCTTACACTTTTATCAAATTAGGAATAGAATTGTAACGAATTATTGTTAAGCTAAAAATCGACCCGACCTTTTTATAGAAACTATTTTTTGATTGTTTTTTTAACTATTTTTTATAATAATTCAAAAACTATTACTTTTATTAGTTAACTAAGGTATATTAAGTGAGTTAAAAAATTAACAAAACTGCATAAAAATACTGTTCTTAACTCGATAAAAGTTGTAGAATAATAAACCTAAACATATTTATATTTAATTTATATTTATCTTATCTGTTTTACTACTGAATCATGCGGCCGTTTTAGAGTTATTTTTTATATTTATATTTTTTATGTACCCTAATACTTAATTTTAAATATTGTTCAATTTAAAATTTTAAAAAATGTATAATCAAAAAATCTTATTAGAAATTATTATTTATGGAGCACTCTTGCTTTAATCGATACCAGAACACAGTTACAAAAATGTATGTTTTCCTATTTCAAATTTATTTAAATTAATCATCCTATAATTTATGACGCACTTTTGCTTCAATCGGTAAAAAATACAATTTATAATTTGTAATACAAAATGTATGTGGTTTTTTAAAATAGCCAATTAACGACTATATATTTAGGTCGATTTGATATTATATAGGATTTTAAAAAAATAATGGACGTTATAACAAAGATGACAATTTTCTTTTTGAATTAAAAGTTAATAATTTGCGAGAAACGTTTGAAAAAAGTTATCATTCTCAATGTTTTTTAAGTTTCATATAATTTAATAACTTAGAGAAAAAAGCTGAGTTTATATATTTACCAGTATTCATGAGGATTCTACTTTAAATAACAATTGCTTTTAATAAAAATCGAAAAAAATACTAAAAATAGTTTTACATTGATTCTTAATATTATTTATATAATTATTGTAAAAAAATGGACTTATCGTTTTTTTCTGAATAGCAGTTATGTAGTAAGAAATGTACACTTAATCATTAGCGATTGAATTCAATGAAAACTTTTATAAGAAACGTATACGTGCCACAATAATATCACTTTTTATCTCAAAATTATTATTGATATAATTTTGGGCGCTTTTATAAGAGATTTGTTAAATGTACATATTTTAAAATCTTTTATTAAACTCTATTTCTCTTATAATTAAATTTATTTTTACTGTTAATCGTATCATTGTAAACCATATGAACTAAAATAAAAAAGAATAATACAAATAACCATTTTCAAAATATATTTGTCATATAAATTTGTATAATAATATATACCTTGAGAAGCATCAATGTGTGGGTTTGAATTGAATGGAACGTTTTACACTTATTATTCGCATGTTTAATAGAATCTTTTAAATTGGACGCGTGTTAATTAATTTATTTCTAAAAAAAAAAATTTGAATGTTAAAAAATATGTATTTAAAAATCATATGATGCATTTTGAATAATTTTGAATGATTTTTTAATTAATAGTAGAATCAAATACAAATAATTAATTATTTTTTGCCTCATATTTGGCTAATTAATACGATTAGTCAAATATATTTAGTCAAGAAAATTATTATTTTAAACGAAATATTTCAAAACTTTATAATTAAGTAATTATTATTTAAATTAAACAAAACAAATCTAATATATGAAATGTTAAATTTAAAAAAAAAATTAATATAGAATTGAACAAGTGCAAATTATAAAATAGATCCTTTTTAAAATATAATTTAACTTTACAAATTTCTAATTAAATAATTCATATTTTTAAAATGTTACGATTTTTTAAATGCCATTGGTTTTTCATATGTACATATAGAGTTTTCTTAAAACTATTTTTTTCTCAATTTGATATTCTTTTCGGTCACGAGTATGCTAAAGCGTTTTTATGTACAGTTTTTTAAAATCTTTTTTTTTGCTGGTATGTACAGAATTGTTATGTTAATTTAAATTAAATTCAGAAATCAAATTTATATACAATAATTCAAAATTTCAGTAAAATTAATATTAAAGTAAAAGTAAATTATCATGCTTTTCTCGTTCGGAAATGTTTTGTGGTTAGTAATGCCTAGCAGAATCGTGGCTATCCTTCCTTAAGTCTAGTCACTTGAATTGTTGATATTTTTAATATGGAATATAGCTTTTATGTGAATTATGTAGATACAAAATTTAAAAGAAGTCTCAAAACAAAATGCTTTTAGAAGGACCGGCTTTGGCTTAGGTGATTTTCAAGATCATACGTGATTGTTAACTTTTTCTGTCTGCTAATAATATTTCTGCCTGTTAAACAGTTAGTGTAATCAAGATCCAAGCTCCCGAGCTATATATACATGATTAGCGACATTTATTCTTCAAAACATTTATATGACAACAGTGCATATAATCAAGTTTTGTGGTGATACACTTCAGCCCCTAATCGTCTCGAGCCTCGCGTTGAATAGCTTGCTATAAGAACTAAAAGGAACAAATAAAAAAATATAAAAAACAATAAATAAAAAACAATCAAAAAAATAGTTAAATAAATCGGTTTATTAAAAATAAAGAACATTTTTTTAAATATAAAAAAATATATAGATATTCCCGTATCACATAAACTCGTGCGCACATTTAAAAAAAAAATTAAATATTGAGTTTATTTTTGGCATGATTACAAGAAAACGTTATCGAAAAATAAATATGTAGGATTTAAAAAGGAATATGATAAGATAAACTTATGAAATAAACGGTTTTATTTTAGAAAAATAAAAAAAAAACAAAACATAATAATTAAAAATTGGAGTTTACATTTATTTAAATTAGTTCAAAATTATAAAAAAATACATAAAAACAATAGAGTTGGCGTGTGGCCGAATTTCTGTGATGGCAGGGTTTCCTTAGCATATTATTTTAATATTATTAAGGTCATTTGTGTATTTCACATAATGTACAAATATATATATTTATATTTACTTATTAACAATTGTTTCATTAATTATAATATTAATATTTTTATGTTTTACTTGTAATTTATATTTGAACATTCAGTTCAATCGAATATGGAGTACTGCAATGGGTTTAATATGTATGTACAATCAAAAATATTTAATATTAACCAATAAAGTATGTACAGATTTATTTATAGATTATTTAGTTTTAACTTTCTTTTAACTTATTTAATAATTATTTACACTTACTTTATAATTTATAAATGTATACATAATACTTTTATAACTAAAGACTTTTCAGTTCTATTTACATTATTACTAAATTCAAAGTTTC
The DNA here is from genome assembly GCA_010015015.2 of Bolitophila cinerea. Lineage (NCBI taxonomy): Eukaryota > Metazoa > Arthropoda > Insecta > Diptera > Mycetophilidae > Bolitophila > Bolitophila cinerea. The sequence goes on from JAAAKO020037742.1 coordinate 9,987, forward strand.
AAATTATGTTTGCCAATTGCCAATGCACTCTGTACCAATGTAATAATAAATACCTATTATTAGTTGCCTAGTTTTTAATCAATCTCTTTAATATTGTGTTAACACAAATCAATTTAAGGAAATTTTTATGATTTCTAAACCTAACTGATAATTTTGTAAACTCTATTGTTAATACGTAGGTAATATGAAATCAACCGTAAATAAACAATCATTTATATTAAATATTTGAAACAGTGGCGAGATTAAAAGCTAACAACAATATTCTATAAATTTAGTATGCTGAAAAACAAATATACAGAGTTGTCCACTCTGCACGATGATTCAAGAAATCAAATCTCCAAATAAAGTTTCAAATTAAAATGGCTAAAATATTTTCTTGATCAAACAATATAGAAAAACTATGTTGGCATGACAAATTGCCTAAAAACGTAAATTATATAAATAAATACAATGTACAAATATACAAATATTGGTAATAAATGTTAATTTGCAATTTTTTTGTTACTTTAACTAATAATTTAAAATTATTAAAACATTATTATCAAATCTAAGGATAAAAATATCAATTTTCATTAATTTATTTTTCGATTATTTACTGCACGAAATAGCTGAATATACAATTTTACGTTCTAAATGTAATTTATCATTGAATAATTGTTCACACATTGCGATCAGTAGAATATACATATTTACAGAAATTTGTATTTTAAATTTTAAATCAAAGATTTTAATGTTATTTATATACAAACTGTTTAAGTTTCCTTATCTATCTTCTTTCTAAACTCTAAATGGACAAATATTCGGTTTAATATTTATTATTGTAATCAATACCGATACAAGCCTGAACTATATTTTATTTAATGTGTTTCTGTCAACGTATTTATTATCATTTGAAGGTACCTTTATATGTATTTTTGTTTAACGATTTATTTTATAGGTTTAAGTCTTATTACCGGATATCTAGTATGTTCATTTTTTATTTTAATTATAATGATCTTATGAAATATAAATATGGTTAAAGGATTATTAATCGTATTACGCATGAAATAGAATGTTTAGATAATTTAATTATATACAATTATATACTATCATCTATATTTAAACACAGCGTTTGCAGCGTTTTTAGTTATAAATTACAATTATTATAAGAAATTATTAAAGTTTTATTTTCAACCACTTTTAAAATTATATACATTTTTTTTAAAAAAAACTATACTACAAATAATATATTGGGATAATATTTTTTTTATATACAGTTATCTTATACTACTATTCTTGCCATCATAAGTTTTCTGTTAGGAGTGGAATCATTATTAAAATGTTCAATTTTAATGTACAGTTTTTTTTTCAATAATTTAAAATTTTATGTTATTTGTTCAGGAATTTACCCTTTGCAAAGAAATAATATACTATATACATTGTATTTTTTTATAAACATGACGTGATTTTGTTTCTTATACTCGGGTACACGAAAATTATACTGAAATTTAAATGAAATAACATCGTCATTGTTGCTATAAATAAAGTAAAGTATTAAAATTGTCAATTGTGCACTTTTGTGCATACAAATTGTTCCCATTAAATGATGTAACATAAATGTACAGTATATAATGTTAATTTAATTGAAAATTAAAGAATAAATAAAAACACAAATGGTTTATTGAAAACCTTTTTGCTAAATGATACGAAAAAACGGCTCTTCGATAAAAATGATCATCCGAATGTGCAATTAGCAAACGTTTACTCCAGCTGATCGAGTGTTATATATATTTTATTGTATATGAGTATGAGAGGGAGGGGGGGGGTTGATATGAATGATATACTATATAATTGTATATAAATAATGTATATTAATCGGTACCCTATCAAAAGTATTAATAATTGCATATATTTTAAAAAGTTACATGCGCTCAAAAAAATAAAAGAAATATATAAAAATGTTAATGGAAAAAAATTAATAATCAATAAAAAAACATAATGAATTTTAAAAAGAATACAAAACATTTTTATAAATTATCAAAGTCAAAATAAACATAGAAATAAAAAAATACATTGGTTTTTGGAAGTGATAAGCATCAATAAATATATGATTGGTAATATTTTAAGTTCCGTTTTTTTTTTCAAAACAAATAATTGACATTTGGTTATCATTTGAATTTTGCAAATTGACTGACTGAAACATGATGCAAGTGTGTGAAACGGATTGATGCATTTTAAAATGCATGTGCGTAACAGACGAAAATATGTTTGTTCTATTATAATTACAGTTATATTATATATGTATATATAATGTGTGTTTTTGTGTGAGTATGTGTGTGTGAATTATTGATATGGATGAGGATATGTGAATTTGCTAAATGCAGCTGCTAAACTAACTTAAATTGTGTTTTCTGTTTTGTGAGTTTAAATATTATCTCTTTGAATGCAATTGACCTTAATTAATATGACTGTAATTGTACACTAAATTGTCTTGTATAATTTAAATAGTATTTAGATATTTGTTAGGGATCCTGTAATATGCGTGTGTGTATT
>JAAAKO020037753.1:0-12518 GCA_010015015.2 Bolitophila cinerea
GGAGATGCATTGTTCAGGATCTCTGTCCTTCAAAGACAAAGCGGAACTCAGAGTTTTAGGATTTTAGGCAGTTATCTTAGCTAGTAACTCTGCTCAGCTCCAATAGTCTTAGGTCATCGATTTTATTGAGTAATTTTACTCAGTCTTAACGATGACATCATCTACAATGCTACAATGGGATCATCGAAATTAGTAAAGACATAAGGTTCCAAATCAAACCATATGACTTGATCCATAAATTTGCACAGTGTTTAGGCGCTATTGCAAAAGTCAAATGGCAATATTTTAAATTAAGGGAAACCCCTTCCAGAAATGTAAAAGGCAGTTTCTCGTAGGTAAAAGGGATTGAGCCGAAAGACATCAATACATAGTCTATTTTTGTCGGACGATTTTTTGATGACCTCTTTTGGTTTCTGCACTGCCTTGAAGCTGGTACAATGGCAATCTGTTCTATGGTTCTTCTATTGAAGATATGGAGAGACTTTTAACTGTACAAACAAGGACTCAATAATAGGGAAAGGGGCAATAGGAGTTTTTTCTGTTAGAGTCCATTGCTTTCTTCCAACTTCTCCGTTCTCCTTTCCTTGGGAAGCTCACTGGTCCGATTTCCTAGCTGTTTTCGAAATTTGTGCTAATACACCCAAAACAGTTGAGGTGGACATTTCCAATTATGTAATTATTAGCTCTTCAGAAACAAATATAAAATAAAAAATGGTTGTCTCTAGCCATTTCAAGATCGCTATGGAGCATATGCTATAAAACAGAGCGCTGAATAATTAACTGAAAGTTAGGCAAGAGTAGTTTTCAAACTCTCTGATCACAACTGTGAAAATTCCACAAAAAAGACAGTTGCGATTGCGCAATGTGATTAAACGAACTACTCCTTTTAGGCATCGACAGTTGAGACAACTATCGCCAACTGTTGCCAACTATCGTCAACTGTCAACTGTCAACCTTCGTCAACTGTCGAGGCGATTACATAGCAACTGTCGCAAACTGTCAGAAAAACATCAGTAACTGCTTTTTAAACAGTCCGTGTTTTCGTAGCATAAGTTTGAGGTATCTGATTATTTACAATGATTATTTACAATTTTTCCGTATTTATTTTTATTTTTATAACCCCTTTTTATGGGTACAATAATTAAATCATGGTAACATTTTTTTTGTATATAATTTATTTATTTTAACATTTTTTTCATGGTTCCAATAAATATTTTTGGACCTAATATTTTTTTTAATGCACGATTTAATTTAACAATTTACATAACAATTTACATAACATTTTACAATAATTTTGAAAATTGTATGTCTTATTTTCAAGGCCTCTTAAGAAATATACTCATTTCAGTAAATATAATTTACAAATATACATTTTATTAATAAGGGATGTTGTAGCCTTCATTTAACATTTATTATTGATTAGATTCATTAAAAAAATGTAAAAGATAATTTGATAAACCTGTTACAAAAGATGTAAATTTAAAATTAGGTATTTTATGTTTTTTTTAAAAAAATTCCACTTTGGATAATTATATTTTTAATGTTGTTTTTAAACCCAATAAGATTATTGGATGATTTTCACCCACTATTAGTTATATTAACATTTTTTTTTAGCTATATAACTTGTGTCATCTGTAGAAGTTATGTGGAGTTTGAAAAATATAATCTGCCAAGTTTAAAATTATTTATTTTCTCACTAAATTGCGAATCTTGAATAAGTACAACAAAAGTTGACTCGAATTGTAGCAGGAGTTACAAAATATCAGGAGTTGACTACAATTATATAGTTCAAAAATCTGAATTTACAAATTGGCTCTAAGAATTTAATTTCGTTTTTGTTTTTTGTATAGATTTATTGATCCTTTGAATTTGTTAAGATTGTCCGAATCACGATTGGCTGAATGGTACGAATGGCCGAATGATACGATTGGCCAAATCACGATTGGCCTAATGACACGATTAGGCGAACCAAAATTGGCTGAATGGTACGATTGGCCAAATCACGATTGGCCATATCACGATTGGCTGAAAGATACGAATCGCCGAATAATACGATTTCTAGAATGAAAAGATTGGCTAAATGTTACGATTGGTCGAATGATACGATAGCCCAAATCACAATTGGCCAAATCACGATTGGCCGAAAGATACGATTCACCGAATAATACGATTATACGATTGGCCGAATAAAAAGATTGGCTGAATGATACGATTGGCTGAATCACGATTGGCCAAAAAACGATTGGCCGAATGATACGATTAGCCGAATCACGATTGGCCAAAACATGATTGGCCGAATTTGAAGCAAAAACCCAATTGCAAATAGTGATTCGGACAATTGAGATACGGCCAATAGAAATTCGGCCAATCAAGATCACACCGGCTATTTTGATATATACGTTTAATTTCTCATATAAAATATTCGCTTTCGATTGACATAGCATGACAGCTCAATTTGAAATGTTTGTGGTCCCATACGTTTCTGATTACAAATGTAAAATCAAGGGATTATCACTTTCGCTATATGTTTGAATGGAGACCATTTCAAAATGTGAAATATTTTAAATTACAATCTAATTAAACATAAATTATGGTATTATTTATTGAATACACCCAAAATACCATTATATTACAGAAAAACCACAATGCCTACTGCAAATATATATATATATATATATGTAAATTTACAAACATTGATGTGATATAGCACTTTGATCAGACAACCCATTGCTACTGGCGGGCTCTCTGTGTGTGTGCCATTATTAACTATAAAGCACCGATGAACAATGATAATCTGTGGTTTTCACATATTCCAAATTTCGTATGTAGTATATAAAGCCAATAAACGGGCGTGTATATGCGAGAAGTATTTGTATTAAATATATATATACATAGTTATAGCCGAGCTATGCGCCTCACGTTTTTGATGTTGTATGGCGGCGCGCAAGTCTGCGCCAGCGCCGCGTGTTTGCTATGCACTATATATTATACATATATTTTATAGAGATATAGATTCTATGCAATGCTTCATAAAACAAACTTATCAAAAATGTATGACTCAAAACACGCCCCACATGCAGAGTCTGCGCGCATGCTGCAAACGAGTTTCGGGGGGTAGGGGGGGGGGTGTAAATTGTATTGTCTAAAAGGCCACTGTTCTCTGAATTGTTTTAGTTATTTTATTATTAACAAAACTATGGAGGATCCGGTTTCTCTCGATTGGCCGAATCACGATTGGCCGAATACATATCTCCCACTAGCCCATAATGTACATACAAATTCGGCCAATCGTATCATTTGGCCAATAGTGATTCGGCCAATCGTGCTTTGGTCAATCGTATTATTCGGCTAATCGTTATTTGGCCAATCGTGATTCGGCCAATCAAATCATTCGACCAATTGTATAATTCAACCAATGAAGATTCGGCCAATCGAAATTCGGCCAATCGTGTTTCGGTCAATCGTATCATTCGGCCAATCGTGATTCAGCCAATCGTATTATTTCGCCAATCGTGATTCGGCCAATCGTGATTCGGCCAATCGTATCATTTGGCCAATCGTGATGTAGCCAATCGTTATTCGGCCAATCGTATCATTCGGCCAATCAAAATTCGGCCAATCGAAATTCGGCCAATCGAAATTCGGCCAATCGTAGTACATTCTGGAGGATCATGTGAGTCTCTCATTTCGCGCATTAAAAGATTCATAATTTTGGATTCAATTTTCCAGTACTATAAATTTTAAATTATAAATTATAAATGCTGAAATTGCACAATTAAAACAAATATAAGCTCGCCAGTTCAACAAAAATCTATAGAATTGGTCTAGAAGAATAATGGAAAAAAATATAAATGAATTTGATTTAAAGAGACAATCTACTCGATCCAGACCTTTTATGTCCCGGTGAATAGGCTAAAAAAGATACAATCTGAACTGCCAATGTTGTGAGTATATATTATGTGTTCATATGATATAAATCATAATTGTATAAATGTTAATTAAAACTATATCTGCATGGATTATGAATAAATGTCGCATCACAACTTTATCTATATTATAAATAATTGATTATTTATTTTATGCCATAGATATATTGTTCTTTTTTATAATATTCATCAGGTTTGTATACCACGCGAGGTTATGAAATCCATTATTATTATTTTATTTTTTTTAAATATACAAGGCAGGTGTATTGTTCAAATGTAAATAGTATTTGTGTTTTTCTTAAGGAATATTTTTTTTATGTATCAATTGGTGACTGAAATTAATAACCTTTTCGTTTTGTGACAAAATACCGCGATTCTCTATCTTTTCGATATGCATTATTTCTGTACGTATTTTAATTTATCAATTGGTGACTGAATTTAATAACCTTTCCGCTTGTGACAAAATCACCGCGATTCTCCATATCTTTTCGATATACAATCAAAAACAAAAAAAAATATTGCGACAAAATCACGTAAAACAATAATCTGACAAAATGTTGTATTAGGAAATCCTGAGCGTACTATCTTAGAATTACGATACTAAGTTTTTCCTTTAATCGAATTGTATTTAATCGATAATATTTAATGTGTTATCTATTTAAATATTGTGCTCAATAAAAGTCATAAAAACTCAAAACAAAATGAATTCCACCCTAAACTTTTACGGTGGCATCGGGTGTCGTATAACTGTACATATATTAAATCATTTTATTTAATTTAGCTTGTGTATTATTTAAAGATGTTGCCCTTGAGCTCGTGCGCTTCTCGTATTACAGGTATTTCTTTCTCTCTCTCTCTATCTTTAAACTTTAAGCATACCCACGCTCATTTAACAGGTAAAACACCATGAATCACCCCTCGGTATACATACGAATTATGAAGCACATGTACTATAAATAATGTACATTTTATCTTTCCCCGGAATTATAATGCACAAAAGATGGAAAATTCTGAACTCTCAGAATATAGTAAATTGAGTTCTGTAAAACGACGGAAAACGGTGCCGGGCGCAGGCCGCGCACAGTGGAACGAGTATACGGGGTTTTTAGACCATTGAAAAGAAATATATTGAAAGAAATATAATATTTCACAATATCTTTAAAAAAAATGCTGTGTTTTTAACGATTTATGTTGTCAGCTGTTTTAATATCAATATTTAAAAGTTTTTTTTTTGGTTTTTGTTTAAAAAGGTAAATATTATGTTGGAGTATTACACTATAACTACCCAAAATATGCTAAGTCATCTTTTGACAGAACATTCTCAAACATTTAAACTTACAATAAATTTAATAAAATGACATCCCCATTAGAGTAGTCGTATTTTTAATTTTTGGAATATCAAAATGCCTAATGGTGGAAAAAAAGATAATAAAAACTAAAAAAATCATCGTTTTTTCAGGGTTTTTTCAGGATTTTCATTAGTAACTCGGGCTTAAAGATATGAACTAAAAGTGGGATCATCCGATGTTGAAACATTTTGTCTTGAACTTGAAACATCACAGTAGCCACTGAGTGTTTTTTGAATACAGCACTGAAAAAATTGAGCAAAAGATCATATTTTTGGTAGAATTCTAGTTTAAATTTTTAGTGTAGTTTTTTTTTTAATTTACGCACGTATTTCTCACTCGTTTTAATTTTCGTCTTTTACGTGTCTTAAGAGCGTTTTTAAAACACAACATGATGCAATTAAACCATATAGTTTAAAACCAACCCCTCAACATTCACGGGTTTTAGGCGTTGCAAGCAGTCTGTTTTATTGTGTTTTAAATCGAGTACTAATGGCCATTTTCTTCACTATCACAAGTTGAAGCAAACCGGCAGGTTGAAACCAACCGCCGATTGAGACAAACTTGCCAAGTTGAACAGCAAGTTTAAAATTGGTTTTCTTCACTAGAATTTGAGGACATTTCGTTTTTAACTGCAATTTGACAGCGAAATTGACAGTTTTCAACTTGCCGATCATATTTTCATATCGTGCCATGAAAAAAAATGATAAATTGTTAAAATTTGTATTGTGTTTATAAACACCAGAAAAAAACGTAACAACAAAGAATAATTTATAGGATAAGCAATACAATAACTCGTAAAATGATCGTCGTTGTTGACATTATCATATCCATACTCCCAAGTTTTTAGCTCGCTAAAAATACAACGGAAGAAACAATGAAAATTACTACATTTGACGATGAATCTGATGACGACTCTCCGTTCACACACGCGCTTTAACTTCACAATCCATTGAGAAATACGACCGATAGCAGTAAAGGCAGCAGTCATATCAACGCACCACACTATTATTTTTTTCAGTTTAATCAGTTTAATTTATTTCTCGACAACGTTTTGGACAACATCTGCAAATGCTGGCTATTTTTGCGTCTTTCCGATAGATCGCAATGATACCACAAGAAACGTACGTTTAACTAATCTGCGACTTAATTATTTTAAAGATTTTTAACTGTTAGAAACGGTATTTTTGTACCCAAAATCTTTTATTAATCGTTAATAGATTACTGCAAAAAAATATTATTCTTTAAAATTACTGTCTCATTAAACACACAAAAACTGAGGCGGCAATTTGTAATAATTTCTCAATGGCTTTCCAGTAACATTAATATGGTATGAGTTAATGCAGAATTAATTAATTGCACAAATATGCACAAAGAAAATAGTGAAGACACGAGAATGTGGCAAACCGCCAAGTTGAGAACTAAAAACCCCTTCAACTTGTGCTTTTTTCGGAAGTTGAGAAATCGGGAAGATGATATCAACCGGCAGTTGTCAACTTTCTAAAATCGAAAGTTGACTACTCAACTTTGACTGAAGAAAATGAATTCGGAAAGTTAAAAATAAAATCCTCAAGTTGAAAATCAACTTCGAGTGAAGAAAACGGCCATAATTTCATTTTAAAACTCACGTTATGTCAAAATGAAAGAAATTAGAACTTTTGGTTTGTTTTGTTATGAATATTATATACTCCCTCGCCGGATGGCACCTTGGAAGGATTTAGAAAAAAACAGAATCAGGCGTGACGGGGTAGACTGGGGGAATAATATAGACCTTTAAGATTATTATTTCATTATTGCATTTTTTCTGGACTGGGCGATCCAATATCGTCGTGCTCGTCAAAAAAATGGCATATTCCTTTTGTCGGCTTTGTATCATTATATGACCTGATTCTTCCAAGGCAGCAGTAAAAAAATTTTGATTTAAAAAAAAAAAAAAATAATAATTAAATAAACATTTCTTTTAAAATGCAGTAATTTTTTATTTAAATCATTCATTTGAATGCTATTTTTTTATTCTTCAAACAAAAAAGTTTCATACAAACTTTAACCTCCCCTCCCTCAAAGGAATGTGTGGAGACTGACAACTGATTCGAACTCAAGGGCTCATTTCCTTCAATATGGAGTGCAACTTTTTTTTTACAAATTCGCCCCTAAACTGTATTTTAGCCAACAGTTCTATTATGTGGTTTGCTTTAAAAAGATAATATTAGATTTTCACACTTTTCACTGAATATACAAAATTGTTTGTTTTTGTAAAATTTTCCGAACTTTAAAGTTCGGTCTAGTAAAAATAAAAGTGTGAAATTTTAAATTCTGAAGAAACCAAAAGATTTATTAAAGATTTTTCATTAAGAAACATAAATGAAAAGTTTATATTTTAAAAGTCGCCTTAAGTTTTCAAAGGAGACTTTTGGGCACAATTCTTGAAAAGTTCACTATCGTGCGGCGTACAATTAGGAAAATTCCTATTAAAGCCTCTATAACTCGATAATTTAAATTACAACAAACAAATGTTATTATAAAAAAATAAATAGCGGATTTTCCATTTTTTTTTTAAGTTCTATTTATAAAAAAAAAATTCATCTCTTGTCATCATCTCTAATATCCTGTAAATTAGTTTTGAATTGTATTTTTATATAGATGTATCTTCTTAGAGACAAAAATGCACAAGATCATTGGTAACTGATAATAGAAAGTATTTATAAAAAAAGAAACACGTATATTCTATTTTTAAATATGAAAATCTAAACTTTTTTATAAATTGTAATATTTAATATATTTCATAGGTTATTTTTTAAAATACGTATTTTTAAAACGTTTTTTGTTTCGTATTTCATCAGGTACCACGGGCGGTTCTACCATATGCGCTGTAGGTCTGGTTGTTCTGGGCGCCGATTAAAGATGGACGCCATTTTAGATAATAAAATGCATCCTTCAAAAAAATTTAAAAATTATAGATCAACCAATTCCAAACAATCCGCAAAAAATTTATGAAAATAACAAATATCTGAGAATATTTTAAATACTATTTAAGAATATTTTAAAAGTAGCAAATACTGGCGAATACATTTTCGAATATACATTTTTTTGCATAGTAACTTTCTAAATTAGATTTGATATTTTCTAAATTAGTGTATATTTATAGTTTTAACATAAATGTAACATTGGTTTTAGATTTATTCATTGTTTGCGATTGGAATTCAATATCCATTTTCGAATATAATTATTATTTTTTTGATTGACAGGAGTCAAGGTAACGTGTATTTGCATTGTTTCATTAAATTTTACTAATAATTATATTTTTAAATTAAACTTTTTTCTCTATTTTTCTAGAGCATATTTTAGATATTTTCGATTTTCGCACAGTATTTGAGAATAGTAAAAATATTAGCGAATACTTAAAATATTTTAACATTCCGGAAACATACGCGAACTGGTATTTTGTGTGACGGGTTAAGGGCTATGCATAGTTATACAAGAATATAAAACACCAAAAAACGGAATACGAATTATTACTTGCAAATAAAAAATCTTTTATTATTTTTCATAAATATGGAAAATACTGAAAATAATATAATCGAGATTCGGCCAATCGTATCATTCGGCCAATCGTGTTTCGGCCAATCGTGATTCGGCCAATCCAAATTCGGCCAATCGTACTACATTCGATTATTTTAAGTGATTTACCCCTCGACGCCAAGACTTGGAAGATGTTCTTATGCATAAAGGAATATCACATTTAGATTCCTTTGCCTAGTCCCTAATAAGAGTTGTGATTTAAAATCAATTAACCTTATACAATTAAATTAAACACAGAATTCCGAAATCTACGTATATAGCGCTAAAAAAATAATTAAACTCTTTCAGGTGTGTCTTCGGTTAAAGAATCTTTTCCAACTTAAAATATGAACAATGACATGTTGCATTTGGAAATGAAGATTCCAATAACTTAGTTGAGGATTTTCCTGAATTTAGGGCACGAAGAGTCATTTTAAACATTTAAAATGTTCAAAAGAGGTAAGAGGTAGAAGGTCTTTTGGGTAAAACCAATAAGCATCTGTCCTATAACCTATGGGTGTTATAGAAAATTTAAAAAAGGACGGATTCAATTGAAACTGAACCGGGTGCCATAATAGCTAAAACTCGGCCTTGCAGGTACTACTCTTTAAGTATTCATTAAAACATACTGAGATTTTTTCTGCTAAACAAATACTAAGCAAACAAAGGCCATTTTCGCCACTGTGCTATAGCTCAAACTTTGCAAAGCGGCGTGAGCATAAACATAAAAATGCATCACAACAAGCAAGCGGTTTATATGCAAGCTTTTTATGTAGTCTTTAAAGTGGAAAAAATGCAAACCGTATATTTATCTGTATTGCATTTTGTTTTTTAAATGTAGTCAAAATAATTATATACATTAACATTTATAAAATGTTTTTTTGAAGCTATCATGTAAAAATAATGATGTAATGCCAAACATAATAAAAAAACATTTTAAAACGATATTTTGGTTAAGCCAAGCGCTTTCTTATCAATTCTATGCTTGCCACCTGTTGTCAACTCGAAATCCTCATTCAGAGAAAAACAATTGCTGTGCACGTTGCAAAAAAAATGCAATCTAATATGGCAGCCTCTCAATTTATATGTATATATATATATATATAAAGTACATCTCTGTAAAAATGCTCCATTGGAGTATGTATATTGCAGCCGCTCTGCTGTACATAAATATATAAGAAATACGATTATATATGTATAAGTATATATGCATAATAAAGTAGCCGAGCTCTGCGTTTTTTGCACATTGCACCTGCCCCCGTGCTATTGTTCGATCGGTGTTTTGCGAAGCGCATTTAACCCATTTTTTGTTTGTTTATTTATATGCTGCGCTTTCATCTGTGTTTGTGAATATTATATATACGAGTTCTTCGCAGTCGTTTACTGTTTTATGTATATACTTATAAAATACTGTTTCTGATGTGTATAAATACGCATTTAAAAGAAACTTGCGGGAGTTATACGGATTTATACATCATTCACAGCTCAATATTACACAATAAACACACTGCACTGCAAATTACATAACATTTATGTGTATGTTTTATTTATAAATAGTAATGCAATTTATTTTTATGCTTGTGCTATATTTACATACAAATGCGAATGTTTGTAATTGCTAAAAATAATCGCAATCGTTTTGTTACAGTTTAATTATGGTTTGCAATGTGCATAATAGATACTTCCGAATTACCGAGTGCCGAGCAGACACTTTCGTAATTACCCTAATTAAGTCACGTATCTTCGCGTCAAGAGCTCGGCGAGCGCAGCCCATTGGCGAGCATTGCATGCAGCATTGCAAAATGTGCCTGTGTTTTTGTGGTTGTCCGTGTCTAAATGATTTATCGTTGCAGCTGCACTCTGCGTCTCAGGTGCACGCGCGGACAAACAGAAAAAAAACAGTATATGCGCATGTGCCCAAACGAGGCCGCCACGGCGGAGGCACATTGATCTTGCATGCGCACACAATCGCGCCTTTGCGTGGAGATGTGGTTTGACCAATTCCGACGCGACGACGACGACGATTATAGAACTCGAAAGCTAAGCGTGCTCGAGCGGGAGTTTGTAATCAGATAATCGGGGAATAGCTTTTGTGTGTGTGTATATATATATAAATATATATATATATATATGTTTATATATATATATATGTTTATATATATATATATGTTTATATATCTTTTACGACATAACACAAATGCGCAGCTGTTCCACGTAAAGTGGTTTGCGTATTGCGTACGATTTGAGACAGACGCAGATGATGATCATCCTGAACTCTTGCATTACATTACATAAATAAGATTGTATTGTTTCCTGCATCTGCTTGTGTGAGCTTGCGAGCTTTTGAATCCGGTATTAGATTTGGCAGTGGTGGCAGAAGCTGTAGCAGCAACATAAAATTATCTCCGTATTATTTAAAAAAAAGTCTTTAAATTCGTTAGAGACGTTTGTGATTTTTTTTAATTTTCCCAAAAAAACACATTTAAATTCTGCTCAATATTCCAGGTATTTCAAAAACGACTCAATAATGTATCTAATGGAACAATAAAAATGTGTATTTATTGCTCTGGCAGTTGGCCATATAAAAATGTCCCGCTTTTGGGAAAGCTTTTTACATAATTTCAAACAATATTCTTGCATTGTTTTTCCATTTTAGTTTTTATCTAACTAGAATTTAAATTACCTTGTGAGTTTCTATCGGCAGACAACCGGGTCTGTACCCGAAAAAAGTCTGTCGACTTGAAAACTTAAAAGTAGCGGACGTTTTCTGAGTGAGTCACTACTGACCCACTAGTTTTTCGAGCAACAAATACCACCGTCCAAGAGCCACTTAGACTAACCGTTTAATTTATAATATTTAAGTAAGTCATTTGCTATTTCATTTTGAATACAACTTTTAGTCTAAGTGGATAAGAGGAAATAAGATAATGAGAAGCAACAAAACAACAAATCAACAAAAATAACTCGGGAATCGGCAAAATCCCGAGTAATCTAGGGAAAATATCTACACATACAGGGAAATTCTGGAAAAACTCGCAAAATTATTGGAAATCCCGATAATTTCTATTAAATTTTGGAAAATCCTGTGAAATAATAATAATTTCCTGGGGAAATCCTGAAGAAAAACCGGGAAAAATAATAATGGGTGTAAAACCCGAGAAAATTTCGGTAAAAAACCTAGTCTGGACCCGAAAACATTTTTGTTTTTTTATTCAAAAACATTAAATTACAGAAAAAAATCTTTTAAAAAATATATATATGTATATATCATAATTTTGAAGATTTTAAATGTATCCAATAAATTTAAAGTTAACTGCAAGTTACAAAATTCGTTTCTATAAAAATTAATTATGAAAATATAATAGATTTTTTTATCACTAAAAAAATTATCTAAAGTTTTATTTAACGTGTTTCCCAATGGTTAAAAAATGCAATTATTGCAAAAAAAAATAGAATAAATTAAGCCTGGAACCGGAACTTCAGCCGTTTTTTCTTGATTTTTTTCTCTTGTTTTTCTCAAGTAACACTTAAAAGGGAATTGATTTACATTTGCAAATGACTCACATTTGTTTGCGAAACATTTACTTTATACTCAAACTGAGTGTAGCGCATCATCAGTGCCCTGTGCTGGGACAAGTTTTCCAGCGTACATTTGAATATAACACCAAAGTTTTCCGGAGCACAGCAC
>JAAAKO020037764.1:0-12514 GCA_010015015.2 Bolitophila cinerea
AAAATAAAAAGTGGTGGTATATAGTGCAATTGCACTATACATCACCAGAAGTGGTGACATATAGACACTTTCATATTTGACAAGTGCTGACTGCTGAGTACGTGCGCTGACCGCTGACTGCTGAATGCTGATGCGTCAAATACAAATGTCAACTGTCAAGTCGTAACTCGCAAACGCAAACACAAAACGAAAGCAGATAGCACATAGCAGACATAACGCACGTGTTTATAATTTTTTCTTATATTTCATTTTGCAATCTATTGTATGAATTAATAATTAGTATATACTAAAAAACATTTTAATAATAATAGCTACTTTTGTTTTAGTCGGTATAATGCCTGAGGAAATTTTGGACCATTCCGACGAGGAAATCAATGTTCGGGCTCATAAGAGGTTGTTAGATGCTGTTGGCCGACTTCAAAAGTCTCAGTTTATCAAAAAACCAACTCGAAATGAGCCGGCTGTAAAGAGAAGTGAATTTCATCTGGTTAAAACAAAAAACGATGAGATTTCAACGGCCAAGGAATCTGGAATTTCTGTTAACGATTTAGTAAAAGTGTTAAACAAAACTAGCAAACATGTAACCATCGGGAAAGAGTTAAAGAATCATCATAAAAACAAGAAAGTTTTGGACAAACCTCTTGAAAAGCCCATAGCAGATAAAATCCAACGATCAATTGGATATGAACGTGCTAAAAAGAAATTAAATCGATGGAATGCCGTTGTTACTAAACATCGTGCTACGGATCATATGGTAATTTTTATTATTGTTTATTAATATATAGTATGTATATATATATAATAAAATTCTCTTGGTTTTAGTCTTATCCTCTTAAACAAACTGAGACGGATATGGAAATATATAACGATTCTCAAGCTGCATCATCGAAATATCGTATTAAATCAGATTTGATGCTTGCTATGGAAGCTTTTGAACCAAAGCCTGATTTAGAAATGGACACTACAGATGATTTTATGATCCAATCAAAATTAAGTCGTGAGGAAATGATTGCACGTAGTAAAGAAATGCGAACACTAAGAATAAGAGAGTCGCAAAAAAGCGCTAAGGCTCGTTTGCAAAATAAGATAAAAAGTAAAAAGTTTCACAAGATAATGAAACGTGAAAAAATGAAGGAACAAATCAAAGAATTTGAAATTCTTCAAAAAGTTGACCCAGAAGCAGCCATGAAAAAACTAGAACAACTAGAAAAACATAGAGTTGAAGAGCGTGCGTTATTGCGACACAAAAATACTGGAACTTGGGCAAAAAATTTGCAAATACGTGCTAAGTACGACAAGGATGTTCGTAAGGAGTTAGCACAACAATTGTCGCTAAGCCGTGAACTAACTCAGAAGCACGTTGATCAGATTGATGATTCTGATCATGGCTCAAATGATGATGAATCCGATATAGAACATCATGATCCATTTAATCCATGGGTTAAGAATAACGGAAATGCTGATACAAATGAAATTGACAATGAATCTAGCAACTATAGGAAATATTGGAACGAGCGAAATGAAAACGACGAAGCTCTCAGAAAGTTTAAAGCAAATGATGCAACTGAGGTAACTAACTCAAAATTGAATAGAGAAAAAGTCAAAGTAAACAAAAATAAAATAAACGGATGGACTGTAGAAGCTGCTGAAAAGGATGATAACGATGAAAATGTTGAATACGTGAATACAAATAAAAAGGCAATTGATAGCATAGATGATTTATTTGACAATGCTGAGGAATCTCTAAAAGATCAAGTTAAGCTTAAATACAATAAAATTCGAGGTGAATTAATTACAGACGATGACTTTAAGGCTGTTACGTCTAGAAAAGGTAATCGTAAAACTGATTTTGAAAATTTAAGTTTTAAACAATCAGCTACAAGACCAAGTATTGATGAAGAGCTGAATGAAAACACTTTAGTGGATGGAAAACTTGATCAGAGTAAGAGTATTGAAGATTACGAAAGAATTGCCAATTCAAATATTAGAGAATCAAACAACAAAAATGAAGTAGACAACATAAATCCCGAAAAATTTGTTGCCGTTAAACCAAAATATTTGCAAACTTCTTTACCGGATATGGAAGGTGGATTCGACGAAGATGAAGATGAAAATGAAAGAGCCGCAGAAAAAAGACTAACGATTGCAGAAGCCTTTGAGGATGATGATATCGTTGCAGATTTCGAACAGGACAAAGAGTTGGAACGCAAAAAGAATGAACCTGCAGATATTGATTTAACGTTACCCGGATGGGGGTCATGGGCTGGATCCGGAATCCAAAATAGAAAAAGTACTAATAAACTAATTTTGAAATTCCCAAAAGAAGAAAAACGTCGTGAAGAAAACAAAGGCAATGTTGTTATAGTTGATAGCTCAAACAAGAAACTTCGTGAACATCTTGTAACCAGTCTTCCATTTCCATTTACCAGTGTCAAGGATTATGAAGCCTCAATTCGAGCACCAGTTGGTCGTGATTTTGTTCCTGAAACAGCTCATCGACTGCTTACTCGACCAGCAGTTACTACACAAATTGGAGCCATTATTGAACCTATGAAGGAGGATATATTAATTTCTATACCGGACCGCCCAAAAACTAGAACCGATAAAAAGATTTTTAATTTGAACTTGAAGAAAACTAAATAGTTTTGTAATGGTTAACCTTTTGTTATAAATATATAAATATTAACATTTTATTATGGTGATTTTAAATATTAGTTTTCTTTTTACCCATTAGGGATCTGGAATTTGCGTAACATCTTTTTCCAACCGGACAAATGTTAAAATTAGCATGATAATAATGTATTCATCAAGGTTTTATTGAAAGCATACATTTGACCCCAAAACGTTCTATTCACTTAACCACTATTAACCCATTTTGAATCTCTGTTCAGTATCCATGTACACTGGGAACGGGTTACCGCTGGCTTTTTTCACATGTTACCTTTTTTTGTGGTTTATGAGCTTAAATAATGTGACCATTATCATATTTATATGATAGAGCGTACCTTTTCCCTGCTGCTTTTCCTGTTGTTGCCAGCCGGCTGATCGGAACCGTAAGTTCCTGTTTCAGGTGTCTTTCAAATTCTCGACGCTCAGTATTAAGGAGCTAAAGATACCGCACTTTGATGAGAAACCAGAGGAAGATTTTATTGCCAAATAACACTAAACCAAAATAAAATTTATCGTAGCATTTTGAGATTCTATAGAATAATTGTAAATCAAAATTAAAACACTGCTGGAAATAAATGGTAAGTTTTTGTAAAAGTATTTAATATTACTTTTTAATATGGAACTTATAAAAATATCGAAATGCGCTTTTCTTCATAAATTAAATCCACTAATTTGGTGTACTATTGATACATAGTATCGTACTTTTCTATATTATACAAAATATAATAACTGATAAAAGTTAAAACATTTACGATAAGTTTGAGCCAGTATAAGTATTAGGTAGTAACTTTATTACAGTGATTTACAATCCATACGTTTTTTTTTCATTTAAGTTATGTATTTTATACAACTTTTAATATTTTTCATGATACCATTTAATGCACATTTTACAATTAGTTTTATTTACTCCAATATGAAGTTACACAAATAACGTAAATTACATAAGACATAAATATTATTATCTAATATGCGATATTATTATTATACAAAATACACATAAAGCACATTGCATGTAATGTTGAATTCTTATTTTAGAAGGTATATGTATTTCAAAAATAGAAAATAGTGCTCAAATAACATTGAGATAAAAACCTTGTTGTATACAAAACAAATAATTGTATTAATAACATATAGGTTCAATCACTAAATTAAAATGTTGTTTTGTTATACTAAAAACATTGTTCTCCAACTGGTTCATTAATGTGAAAAGGGTCGAGATAAATAACACGTACACTTTATAATATGTGTTAATACTTTAGAAGTACTTGCAAACAAATATTATAGCCGGTGGTGGCTGATGTGACATCAAATATAAGGATATAATTTAAATCACAGGTACATGAAGGATTTTAAAGGAGTTTTTTTTTTTAAATAAAGTTGAAAAGCTTGATACATTTGGAGCTAATCAATATCATTTAACGAACACAATTCTATATAAATAACACAAAACATATTTGTAAATGTAAGAGTAGCTAAACACTGCACATACATGCAATTATGTAAGTGAAAGCTTTGTTACAATACAATAAAGCTGGGTTTGAATTGTGAAAAATACACTTCCAGCAAAGTGGAAAAAGATGTAAATACACATTAAAATCAAGTGCGTGCTGGCCGTTTTTGCTAAGAGAAACGTTGAACGTAAGCTCATTTGTTCGGAGAAAATGTGTTTGCTTACGTTTTGTCTCTGTCTATCGTAATAAGAATTTAATCTTTTAAATTTAGCTAGTAGCAGTGTTTCACAATTAAAACCTTGTTTAACAATTTTCTTTTTTAAATTTTGGGATACATGTTCAGAATAGCTGCACATATTTTTTGTGGATTTGCTTCATCGGGATACATTTGCATTACCGTCTGAACTTGTTCCTCTGGAAAAATACTGGCCAGATGATAGTGAAGATGACGACGATGGTCGTGTGTTGTAAGAATAGGAGTTCCAGTACGTTGGTGTGGCCACAAATTAATTTGAGGCTCGGACGTTGATGCTGGTGGTGGGCCACTTAACCAGGACCGGGATGAGTCTGGCGCTGAAGATATCCTTGTTACGTTCTAAAAAAATTAAGAAGGATTCTATTATTTATTTTTGTTAAATTTATAGAAGAATAAAATCGTACCTGATGCAAATCCCACTGAGATGGATGGTGAGTTCTTGGTCCACTAAGCGAAGGTGCAACTGGACGATGCGTTGAATTATGCTGTTTTGTCTGAGCATGTGTTTGTTGTTGTCTCTGTAATTGATAAATTCTTGGATCACAGTTTGCAGGATTCAAAGTCAGTTGCCGTCTGAGTTTTCTATGTAGATTGGAAGAATCGTCGTTATCATGTTGATGTTGTTGTTTTTGATTTTGCTGTGGTTGTTGTTGTTGATTCTGTTGAGAACATTGATTTTGCTGTTGTGGTAGTTGTTGCTGTGTGGATATTGGCTGCATGGCCCAGCTTGAAGAATACGAGTTATATGCATACGTATCACGAGAAATATTTTCAATGCTTCGAGATTTTGGAAAATTATATAATTCCGTACCCTGGCGTTGTGATTCCCAGTTCAATGATATGTTTTGTTGTGGCGATACATTAAAGCATTGCATCATTGGCGATTCAAAAGCTGAATTTGTCGAATATGAACAATCTGGCATACCCGAACGTGTTCTACTCAATGGTTTGCGACGATCACTTCCACTGATTGGACTAGTTTCACCACTGCTGGAAAGAGGCACGCTTAAAGATTTTCCTTGAACTGCAGTTTTATTATGGAATTCTAAGTTTCGAGCAGATAGGTGTCGCGCTGCATGTTCAGACAAACGTTCGGTTACAGACTTATGAGGACCAGATCCACGCTCGGGATGATTAAATTTACATTTATTTCCATATGTGCATTTTTTTCCATATGGGCAAGGTGGAGGGGGATCACCTTTTCTGAAAATATAATAAACTTTTAGTTTTGTATAATAAGATAATTTTTTGTTAAATATTTTACTTTGGTAGAAGTCTTAGAAAATTTTCAAGTGTCGGACCAGATCGACCAAGTGGATCATCAGGAGGCATAAAGCGGTCATTTACAAATGAATACATAAGGACTCGTTCACTGACTACCTTTTTGAATTCACTACTTTCTTGTACCAAATCGCGATAGTTGTCGTTTGAAACTACTATACCATCGTTTTCTGATGCAAGCTATAATAATAAAAAAATATTTTTAAAAATCCATGTATTTATAAATTTATATAAATCTAATAAAATAATTACTTTTAATATATATCTATCGTCGTAGCACACCATACGCTTTCCTGCTACTAGACGAGATGGTGTGAATACTAGAATTCTTTCTCGTTCTAACTCGTTCATAGTTTCTTGGTCTCGAATTGGATTATCTGGTCTTGAACTCTCCTTTCGCCACTTCGGAACGAATACCGTAATATCTTTGTGTCCACGATTTTTGAACCATTCAACACACAAACGAAGACCTCGGCATGAAAACAACTCTTTGTTACCATGACTCATTGCAACATTACTGCCATCAATGACAATTGGACGTAGACCATTATTAGATATTTCCTCGCAGCTAGTGGCTGTGGTATCAATACTTTGATTAATATTTTCCAATATTGGAAAATCTGAAACAAATTCTCCTTTGTTCCCTTGTTGAGCACCAAGTTTAATAAGTTCGGCAAGGAGTTCATTTTGAGCTGGATTCTGTCCGAGGCGTGATAGAGCTGCCTGTACTAATCGTTCCGTGTAGCCCAGCTTAAGGGCAAATTCAACTCTTTGTGTGTATCCAGACAGACGATCCTTAAAGTAAAATTTAAAATCATGAACAGACAAATAAGTCAATATGATTTACCTGTCCCGGTGGCGACTGATTAACATATTCTGAAAACTCTTTTCCTAATGTATCACTTGTTGTACGAGATACTTGATCGTGCTCGTCTTCTGCTTCCCCATCTGTATCATAGCTTGAATCTTCCGCTTCAGCGGCCGCAAGGGAATCAACGTATTCCTAAAAAAAACACTATTATTGCAATTATAATATTAAAGTGTATCTAAAATTAAAAAATATCTAAATCAAACGATGTAGTCCCGAAATGAATCAGTTTTTCTATGTTTGTATCATAAAATAGAATATAATAGAATATACACATAAAATAGTGCAACTAATTTTATTATTATTATTAATGTTACAAATTTATATTTCATTTAGTTTAATTAGACAATTTAATTTTTTTGTCTATTATATCTATACTATATTGTCAGATTATCCTAGCTCATCTTTTGGGTTTTTGGGAATCTACTAGCGTTGCCTCTGTTTTTCTAGTCTGATCATTGTAAAGATATATTCTGTGGTCATGTTTTTTCTACAATAGGAGTAAGATTCCCTAAGCAATTGAAACTTTCAATAATGAAATGCATTTAAATCATAAAAGTATCAATTGCTTAGGATTTATTAAAACTAATCGATTCCAGCGATCTAAGCAAAACTTTGTTTTTGTTTATCATAATCGAACAACAACAATGTGTGTTAATCGATTTTAAATACGGAATCAATTTTACGTAAAATTCATTGAAAGTTTCAATATTTAGAGTTTCAATCGCTTGGGGAAATTGCACTAGGTGCAGATTGGTGGTGTTATTTTTTCTATAAGGTACTTGTGCGTTTTTGGTTGTATTTTTTTTTGGTTGATTGTATACTTCTTGTATGTAAGATTTTCATTAAAATAAGTACCATCAAATTTGAAGCCATCAACGAATTGATTACCTTATTATTGAACCTCAAGATGATGTACTCAAAGTTTTTAAAGAAATGAATATATTTGATCTTATTGGTAGAGACTTTAATTTAAATCCATTTGCTGCGATCATGATTTAACGCGTCAAGGAGAACTACTAATCCAAACCGAAAATGAAAAGGCTACGACTATATTCGTATAAGGGCAATACAGTTTGGTCCATATATTCCCATTAAACACCAATATATTAACTCTTGCAAGGGTGCAATTTATTCGTACGATATGCTAGTTTTTACCGAAGAATAACTTGTGAAAGTATTTAAAGAAAGAAAGAAAGAAAGAAAGACGAAAGTAACTAAAGTTAAGCGAATCCGACGATTTAATGGGTCTAGAGAATTGGTAAAAATTAACTAACAAACAATTAAAGCAGTATGTATTAAATTATATTACAAAAAACATTTTTAATATATTAAAAAAACTATACGATTAAAATTTAAATCATGTACATAAAACAAAACAGGCTTCAAAAAAATAAAATATTAGACTTTTAATATATAATACATAATAATACACTTTATATATTCACATCATTTTAATATTGCGCCATTGTAATTTTCAGTTTATGACATGTGAGCCAAATCTCTGACAAAGCAATGCCACTGTCGCAATCTCTTTATGAATGAGCGGTAATGTCAGTCAAAGATTTTTCTACACTAAATCACTAAGGGCCGATCTTCAGTCCTGATTAAATTTTAGATAATCACTGATTTGCTATTAGCTCGATTAGTTGATCGGATAAAGATATTCACATGATTAGATTTAATCAGAGCTAAAAGCAAATCAGAGATTAAGCAGTTTATCATCGATTTTTACAGGTTGAGTCAATTTATAATAGGATTTGAACTAGCGTACAATCTATATAGAGCCAATGGCACGCGGAAAACAGGCAATCTCATAAAAATGCCTTTTTTGTGTAGTCTAGGCCATTTCCGTGCGAGGGCTTTGGACACTTTTCGTAATGTAATATGCGGCAAACGGATTCCTTAGATACGCCAAAAAAATCTCTTTCAAATCCGTCTTTAATAAAAAAAACTATTTGTGGAAGTACTGATAACGTCCTATTTGTCCACATCATTCGCTCCAATCATCCTAAATACCGTCCTAATGTCGTGGTCGGTTTATTTTATAATTATTATTTTGTTCTGACATTTAAATTTTATCGGAAGTGAAGAAATACAATCGCTGATTATTCGCCTGATTAAGACCTTAATCAGTCAAAAGTTACTAATAAGCTCAAGTGATTAGAGTTAATCAAAGATTTGTTAATCAGCAAAACTTTGATTAAAAAGTTTGATCAGAATTCAAGAAATCTAATTTATGGTTATTAAATAAATTAATCAAGTTTAATCAGGACTAAAGAATTTGGCCCTAACAATAACAATTAATTTATATTTGTTGCACTTCCGCGCAATTTTCTTTTGGCACTTCGCGCCGTTATTACTAAAAAACAAAAAGCAATGAACATACAACATAGTTTACCATTATTTGATGCAGAAAAGTCTTTGCCTGACACTACCACACAAAATAAAACTTTAAAAGTACATTATACAATGACACATGACACATGAATCTATATAATCTACAGATTAAATTTAGTTCTGGAAGGTCTTCGTTCTACGAATATCACAAATTGCAGTAGGGAGCGAACCTCAGTTAGAAACTCCACTAACAAAGAATGAGATCCGCATAACAAATGTATTGTGACACTAAACAATTTTTTTTTGTGCCGGATGATGAGCTTTGCTGGAGTTTCATTTCCAAGTAATTTGATGTATTGTTTAACGTAATGTACCGTAGCGATAGTGACTCAGCTGGTCGTACTTGCGTAGGTTTGTATCCGAGTAAAAGCGTTCAGATCTAGTTGATTGTTAATAATTAAGCCAAGATTTTAAACTTTTTCTACAAGTACTAACGTTTCTTGATTAAGAAGGTTGGGTGGTAATGGTATGCGATTGTTCTGATTATGAGTAATACGATTTTTGTTTGATGATATAATATATATAATATAATATATAATTGGACACATTAAGGATCACACCAATTTGAGATATTTGAGAGTTCAGAGTTAAAACGCTGAATTTGTTACGAAAATTAGTTGCAACTTTGTATTTTTTTATATCAGTACTTAAAACTTTGGGAATATCATTATAAAAATGGAAAATAACAACAAGTAGTACTTATTAAGCATCACAACACAAGGTAATGATAGAAAATAATGGTAATGGATAGAAAATTAAATGTCAATACAGAAACTGTACACAGAATATAAATATGGATAAAGAGAAATCAATAAACACGGATAAATCAACGATGAATAGCAGATTTGGAAACGTGATCTCGTCGAGATATTTTGAAATTTATCTGCAAAATGTGATGGGCATCATTAAAAGATAAAAAATTCTTAGGTTACAAGGAAAAGATCGTATCAGTTTGTCAATGAGTGAAGAAGACAAAGTTTACGCCTAATAAATAAGAAAGAATATAAAAAATGAAGCAGAAGTAATACTGGAAGACACATTTTCATCCTAATCAGGGGCCTAAACGTCACTCTCGCCGGCGGCACCTAGTGACGAAAAGGTACAAATTTCAAGTGCCTAGATTAAATCCTTTAATGAGACACTCACGTCTACATGGGATCGAGAACTACTCTCTGTTTGAAAAGCAAGAACTTTATTTATAGTAAGTGCACAACGTTTTAAAATATTTCGTTTCTCCAGCTACCATTTACCGATCTCGGGCAACCAATAGTCAATACTGGCTGAAACAGTTATTTGTTAATACGCGGTATCAAATACATAACTGATAAAAAATGGCATGTATTACTGAACGTAAATTTGAACGAACATTGATGTGGTTGGCTTGCAGTCATCACATAATCTATTTATTTTTTTGTTACTATATTATTAGATCTCTAAACAAATGATATGGATACACATTTTGGGGGTTGTAGAAAAGAGGAATCGAAGGGGTAGGGAATGATTAACATAAAAAATCACGCGTCTATGTATATGTTGTTATTTTCTTAAATTCTTATTAATTGATTAAAATAAAGACTAAAAACAAGACAGATTAAAAAACATTTTTTTAAAAGAAAATATTTTAAATATTCACGTGCAAATGAGTCTTTGTGTTAAGTTTATATATAATATACAGCAAAAGAAGTTAAAAGTAAGATTTTAAAATGGTTTGATTAGTCCATGAAAATGCACTATACTAATTACAATTACCATACATACATTATTTGTAACATTAGGAGTAACACACCTGTAATTTAGATATACTTGATTAATAACAAACAGGTATTTATCATTACTATATAAACGATAGTGGAAATAAACAACACCCAGTTCAGATACTTTGATAAGCATATCAAATAATATTACTCATATTTGATTCTTAAATATTTGTTAGGAAATTACAGTAACACGATCCAAATAAAAAAAAATGGATAGTTGGTCAACCAGAAGAATCTTTACTTTTTACTTAATTCCAAAGGCAATTGAAATTGGCTGACTTCCAAAACAAAAACGAAACGATCTTTAAATGAAAAATAGACTTTCTGTTTGACATTGCGCATTGACCGCCACAAAGACAACAGAAAGGTCGTCGCAGAAATCGGCCAGTCATTATATGCACAAGAAATGCAAAAAGAAAAACGAAGCTAATAGGAAGGAAAATCGGAAGAATATGTAAAATCACTATAGAAAAAACATTGGGTCTGCTAGTTGTCCATTGGGATGGGTCTAATGAAGAATTACATTAATCAAAAGAGGAATGCTTATAACGGGCGAAGGTGTTGTACATTTAAAGCCATTGTAAATAATATTCTTTGGGTAAGATGCCTGTAAAAAATAGTGTGGAACAGCTATACACAAAATGTGGAAATGGAGGACTAGGACTGATAAATTTGACTACAAAATGCGATGCACTTTTTATACGAAACAGAATCCACCATCCGACCGACAACGCAAATTCAAAAGCTAATAACATCTTACCATATAATATAATTAAATACGGTTTTGATTTTCACCTTAAAAAATTCTACGGGTAGTAATAGTTCTCCGTAATAACTCACAGCTTCAAACAACCAAAGATTTTTATGAACACCTGATGAGCGAAACTCCAACAATTCCAAGAGTATTACAGGACTCTCCTGAAATGAACTGGATAACAATTTGGAAAAACTGCGCTGTGAAATATATATGCTCGGCCTGGAAACCAACAATGTATCTTCTAATCAATGATGCAATAGCAGACCAAGCCAAAACCTTTAGAAACAGAATAAAAGGAACAGCCTTGATTGTACAACATGTGGTATCGAAGACAATAATGTAAAGGTTTGAAAGAAATATAGGACTGGATACTATACAACTACTGTGCACTAGACATTTCTTAGAGAGGATAGTGTTATTTCCAGGACAAATTATGGCGACATTATCAGGTTCACCTTTGCAGCAGTGCATTATAATATTTTGAAATACGAACAAGGAGATATTGGGAAATTTCAACAAAAACTCAGAATCGCCAGAATACAAAATAAAAGGTTTTAACATAATTGCTAGAACTTCTTAAATATTTTTTGAATATAATGTAAAACGCGATATATATTATAACTTGTGAAATAAAAAAATGTATGTATATTAATAATAAAAAATAATTGTTAAAAAAAACTACAACTACTTTTGAAGAAGAATATATATATTATATATTTTTATCTTGTATGAAATAATGAATTTAGTTTTATTAATTTGACTATGAAAATATTGGATCAATTAAGAAAAAACTAAAAAAGTAAAAAAAAAATATATTATAAAATAATTGAGTTCGAAATGATATCAAATGCTAAAAAAATGATTTAGTTTAAAGAATTAAATTATATTTTTAAATGATCTTTTTATATTTCAATAAATTTAACTGAACCAAATCAATATTTACAAAAGCTTAAATCAATTGCGGTTACAACGCCCAATATAATTAGATTTTTGATTTTTGGATTTAGAATGTGCTATTACAATTTATATCATATTTCAGTTAAATGAAGTCGTAGGTATAAAGATGTTATATTT
>JAAAKO020037775.1:0-12514 GCA_010015015.2 Bolitophila cinerea
AGTGATATTAACTTTGGTTAGCAAAAAAATGTGTAATATTATTGGAAGAATTTTTGTTTTTATAAAAAATATAATAAATAAATATATTAAAAATAGCAATTTTTTTTTACCTAATTCTTATTAACTTCTAGTAAGTCAATATTACCGAATAATTAAGTCCTACAAACTATTGTCATTATTATTACATTATTATCACATTATTTAACATTAAAGTGTTTAATATGGTTTTACTGATGTAAAAGCAATAATTTAAAATTTATTACTCCGATCTTATACAGTTGACTAAAGTTTTTACCCAAAACATTCTTTATATCGTTGTCTACTTGTTTTACTATGTTTTTTAATTTTTTTCTTAGTGACGTCAACGGAGAAGCATCTCCCCAACTGACCTTAAATAAAAAGTACAAAAGTACAAACAATCAAAATTTAAAAAAAACATATAAATTAAACAAAAAAATAAAAATATCAATGCTAAAAATTACAAAAAATTAAAGAAATAAAAATTAAAAAAAAAATTAAAACAAAAAACCAAGGATAAAAATCTGTCAAACTCGCATTACAATCCGCCCAAACACCGATCGAACAGAGGCTGTCTATGCTACTTAACCAGACGATAATTTTTGTTGTATGGCTCGGTTTGAGCACATACTTGGACAACTCTTACAAAGATTCAGGATTGATTTAAAGATCGAGTGATTCACCGAAACGCCTTACGGGATATATTAAAATCGAAATTACTGGCAACGTCATTAAATGCTTCTGAAATACGATTTATTGGCTCATTCTTTCTTATTTTTATTGCTCATAAAATTCAAGAGAAAAAAGATTTTTATTTTTTTATAATTTTTATTATTGTGTTATGGCGAAAGTCTTGTTGAAAGGTCCACGACGGCTTATTTGCGAATAACTTAAGCTTTAAACCGATATTATATGGTAATCTTTAACCGATGTTTTGACTATTTTTGTACACAAATAAGGTTCGATGACGCCGCGTC
This sequence comes from Bolitophila cinerea, assembly GCA_010015015.2. Taxonomy (NCBI): domain Eukaryota; kingdom Metazoa; phylum Arthropoda; class Insecta; order Diptera; family Mycetophilidae; genus Bolitophila; species Bolitophila cinerea. Next base: position 996 of record JAAAKO020037775.1, read on the forward strand.
ATAGAAGACTTCCCCCATATTATCACCGAAAAATGACCTCGGTCGACCATCGGAACAGTATTTGTTGCTATCGGAGCAGTTTCCGATTAATCGCCGTTCCTTTAAGTTTATGATAGCTGTGTTGTTCTTTGAACGCAATTAGTATTCTCAAACCACTTCACTATACGATTTACAAATATACGATCGATAGACTCTGAGCACAGTAATTGTACATAACACTTTCATACCAAGAAACCAAATAAATAAAAAAATGTAAAAATAAAAATTTCATAGTTCTATCATTAAAATTATAGCCTGGGTAAATGTTCGTCCAAAAAAAGACTTTTTGCAACACTGTGCGTCGTACTCGTTTCTCGTTTGCTGATGTTATATAGTCGAGGTTCGCGGAAGCACGCACGACCGCACATACACAAATATATATATATATATAATACATAGAGCGCAAACGCGCGAATAAACCCAGCGCTCGGCACGAGTTTCATCTCTCAGTGTATGTGCCGAATGTTTTATGAGTCGCAAATCGCATCGGGGTTTCATAGTGTAGCGGTTATCACGTCTGCTTTACACGCAGAAGGTCTCCAGTTCGATCCTGGATGAAACCAATATTTTTTAAGTTATAAACTAAAGAAGTTAAATTCTATAAAAAGGAACAGAAATAGAAATAAAAAATATGTTAGCATATTATATCTATGTTATATTATGATTTTAAAACATATATTCACGGAAAAAATGGGTATCCTTGGAGGAGCATTAAACCATGCGCATTTTATTCTTTTTTTAGCGTGGTCACAAACCAAATTTTATACGACACGCCATCTGTGTTGGAATAGTATCAATGACTGAACGAAGTGTTTCTTCCAAACATTATATTACTGAGAATTGCATGTCAAAAGTGTTTTTTTTTTTGTGAATGAGATGCCAAAATTATTTTTATGTGGTTTTATGTGCTGCTTACGAATAACAAAGAATATCATACAAAATTTAGCTGAGATTACAAAAAAAACACGAATCTGTCAAATTTCGTCGCATTTTCAAAAAATATCCAATCAGGATGTGTTGCGAGTGCTTGAATAAAAGACTGCAATTTAGCATAAGCGGCACATTCCATGATAATGGCCAATCGTGTGAACCCGTAAAATGGTCGGTTTGCTGGTGCGCGATATGTGCACTGAACCCTATATTCCGGACGGGATGGAAAATAGATTTGAGAGAGAGCCATCATTAGAGCTTATCCCAAAATAGTGGTTGGGCATGGTCAAATTTTGGGTTACCCCTAAATCTTTTATTTTCTTCTTTTCTCACCATTCCCTGGTAAATTAAATCCTAGCACACAAGAAAAACTTTTGACAAAAAATAGTTAACTTTACGGGGCGAACACTTCTTCAAAAAATATTTCAAACCAAATCTTCAAAAAATAAATTTTCAATTATTTTAATAATTTGTTTTTATTTTTCAAAGTCCCGTGCAAAACGATAAGCTTAGTTTGAGCTGGATGAGATAGGTTGAAGTCGTTCAAAAAATGTCGAAAAATCAATCGACGGTCATATTATACCAAGTAGAGTTATAAAAGATTTTAAAAACATAATTATTTTTATTATAAACCATTATTCGTTTTATGTGATTAAAAACAATTTTTTTACAAGTGATTTATCATACGGCCGTAAATATAGTCACACTTGTAAGGTGATATATTTGACTGGCGCAAAAAAAAATCCTATCATAATTATACCATATGTTTTTGACATAACTTCTACAGTCGCGAGCATAGCAAAACCTAATAGTACATAACATAATAAACTACAAATTATACACATCACAAAGTGAGGTTATTTTGTAATTATATGTTGCTTTGATCAAAGAAATAATTATATTTTATAAAAACACATATAAACAATATGTTAAGACACTGTATGAGATTACCTGCAATCGGCTCTCAGTGTTCGCAGTTAGCCCTGAGCGCCGTCGCACCTACATTGTGGACACGCATTTTGAAACAAGCAACAAATTCATCCTCCGGTTTGTCTGTATTCCAGACAAAGTGCTTTGGAACACTGAGTAAAACTACCCCCGAAATGGTTGCCAACACAAACGAGGAACTAAGTCCCGAAAATGCGGAAGATCTAGACCGAAAACTGCAAATTCTCAAGCTTGAAGTTAGCGTATTACGTCAAGAGGGCCGTAAAGCACCCGATCCAGATCTACTAAAACAACACCACTGGGACTATTTGCTAACACTTAAAAGTAGATCTGCGCGTTCCAAGTATTACCTGTTCTTATGGAGTATTGAAAAGAAAAAGGAAAATTTACAGGTATATACAACAAATATTCTCTAAATGTAATATTTTATAGTAAAAAAATACGTGTTCACGTTTTTTGTAGATAAAAAAAGAACAACGCAAACAAGACAATGAGGAACGCAGAGCCATAAGAACAGAACAAAATGAGGATGCGCATATTGTGTATGCTTTGACCCATACAAATTTCCTTCTAAGAATTTACGAGACCACAATGAACCAATGGCATAATAATAAGTACTTATTTAAAAAATACACTTTAAATTAAATATCAACACTAAATAAGGAATTTAAATTTAATACAGGCTCACTCGTGCTATGCAATTTGGGCAGAAACTTATCCTAGACTGTTCTTACGATGAACATATGACGAAACGTGAAGCCATAAACGCTGCTAAACAGCTTATGCTCTGCTTTGCCGAAAACCGACAGCACGACGAACCGTTTGACCTGTACTTTTGTAATGCAAATTTTAAGGCACCTACAATGCAGTACCTGCACAAGCACATTCCAACGCTTCTGGAACCTGCTTTTCCGCTGAACGTTCACGAAGGTAGCTATTTAGATCTGTTCCCCAAAGAGCAGTTAGTCTATTTAACGCCACACTGTCGCAATGATCTCGAAGAGTACGATCCCGACAAGATCTATATTATCGGAGCTATGGTAGATAAAATCAACAATGAACCATTGTCACTAGGAAAGGCTAAGAAACTTGGTCTAAAAATGGCTCGTCTGCCCCTCGATCGGTATTTGCAATGGGGCGCTGGATCCGGAAAATCTTTAGCTTTGAATCAAATGACAAACATTTTGTTGGACATTAAGACAAAACGGAATTGGGGTGAAGCACTGGTACATGTTCCACGGCGTAAGATTGTCAACGAATTCAGTGAGCCCCGTGATGACCAGCGGCGCTGGGAAAAGAACCTCGAAAAGTACAAATTTGATTTGAAATCACTAGAAAGTAAACCTCAACCAGTCCTAACAAATACGACTACTGCCAGTAATCCAAAAAATCCGTTTGCCAAAAATGTGACGTCACCCAAGTTTAAAAAGGAAAAATCTTAGAAAAAAACTGTAATTATAGGTTCAGAAACTTGTGTTTTGTATATTGTTGCTAAAATGTTATATATAGAAAATAAAAACCAAAACTGTCTAATTACGCCTCCTTCGGACCCTGGAAATTCGCCATGCATTTGCCTCCTCGTATTTGTTATGTAGCGGTTCGAGACGTTGATTTTTCTTGAATTTACTGAGTCTCGTTGGATCTGAGAACCTAAAGAACGATGAAGCAAACTCTACTAACCACTTGGGATCAATAGTTGTCACTTCACGCATGTACTCCTTTGTGGTCTGGACAAGTTCGTGATAGACAACCCATTCTGGTTGTCGATTAAATAACGCACTCGATGGATGAATGTAGACGACCTGTGAGTCAACGAGTGTTCGGTAGCCCTCTTGCGGATCCTTTTTCGATGCATTTCTAAAGAAACCTGAACAAATTGCTTTTTGGATGCGAACTGTATTCTTGCCTGCAGACACAACGTCCAATTTGTGGCGATCCATAATTCCAAGCAATTGTTTTCGTACATCTTGAGCTCGTTTCAGCGTCCTTACTTGTACAAAATTTTCATAACACCAAGCGTTTGAGAATTTATTGTTTTTCCAGCTGTTATAAACTGCCAGAAGCGTTAAATGATCTCCTTCGGCTTGATTGAACTTAGCCTTTTTCTGATCGGCCATTGATTGTTTGTCCTTAGGACGATAGAACACATTTTGAACGCTCAACATTGACACGATAGTCAGAATTTCATCGGAACACTGCAATGCCACAGACATAATCAGCATTTTCGAAAGATTTGGTTCCAGTGGAAATTCGGCCATTCTTCTACCTAGTCGTGTTAATAGACCCTCGTCATCAAGTGCAGACAATGAATGCAACTGTTCCAAAGCCATGACCAGAGACTCCACAGGTGGTGCGTCCATGAAGTCAAAGTGCAGCAAGTCATTAATACCCATAGTTTTCAGTTGCAATACGGTTGTTGCCAAATTAGTACGTTGGATTTCAGGCACAGGCGTTGGTAACATCTCATCACGGTAAGCACGTTCTGTGTACAAACGGTAGCACTTACCAGGTCCAGTACGACCGGCACGACCAGCTCTCTGCTTGGCAGCAGCTTGTGAAATTGGCGTTACTATCAAAGAATCCATTCCTGTTTTTGAGTTGTAAACTTTTTGCTTGACAAATCCCGGATCAACAACATAAAATATTCCATCAATTGTCAAAGAAGTTTCGGCAATATTGGTAGCTATGACTACTTTGCGACTTCCTGCTGGGGCTGGGTCAAAGATACGTGTTTGCATTTCAGAAGGTAGAGCTGAGTAAACCGGTAGAATGATAAGTTCTGGAACGTCTGGTCCAAGAGATTTCATGCGTTCGTATAAAATTTCACAGGCCGTGTCGATTTCCTCTTGGCCCGTCAAGAAGAGAAGAACATCACCAGGTGGCTCACGCAAATGAATTTGCATGACTGTTATTAGCGAAGCATCCAGATAGTCGGTTTCAGGCTCTTTTGTGTACAAAACTTCGACGGGAAAGGTTCGACCAGGAATTGTGAAAATTGGTGCTTCGAAGAAATATTGCGAGAATTTAACAGCGTCCAGGGTGGCTGAGGTTACGATCAACTTAATCTCGGGTCGTTTTTGAACTGCCTAAATTGTAAATAAAGCAGTAATTAAATAAGGAATTTTAATAAATATAAGGTGAAAATGTTATACCTGCTTCAATAAACCAAAAAGAACGTCAGTGTGAATTGTACGTTCGTGAGCCTCGTCTAACATGATTACGGAATATGTTTTTAGATCAAGATCCATCAAACACTCACGCAGCAACATACCGTCTGTCATGTACCTTTATTAAAAATAAATTAAAAATATATTGAAAACGATTTAAGAGATAAAGGATAAAAAAAACTTACTTGATAACAGTCTCAGGACTAGTACAATCTTCAAAACGAATCGTATAACCCACTTCTTGACCAAGGCGACATCCAAACTCTTCAGCCACACGCTTGGCAACTGACATAGCAGCCACACGACGTGGTTGTGTACATCCGATCTTGCCACGAGCTGTGAATCCACATTCTGCCAAGTACTGTGTTATCTGTGTAGTTTTACCGGATCCCGTTTCTCCGATAACAATCAGAATTTGGTTATCAGTTACGGCCTACAAACAAATAAACGGGTAGAAAATTCTATTCATTTTGGTTATTATTAAAATTTACCTTAATTAAATCATCGCGAAGCTTGAAAATGGGCAAAGATTTCCGTTGCTCAACAAGCGTCAGGTCGGTCTTTTTACCGAACGACGATTTTTTGCCACCGATTACGTGCTTTTTCCATTCGGGTACTTCTTGTGGTGTCATTCCGATGCCTCGGACATTTGCAGCCAGTGCTCGAGTATCATCTAGAAATAAAATATTGAAATACTCTAGTTTTTGAAAAATATTTTATATATTTATACCATCTGGTAACGGATCGATCCAATTCTTGTTAAGACTTGTAGGAATTGTGTCCATTTCCTGTTCACGTTGTAACATTTTAATTTCACGTCGTTCTTTTGCCAGAGCTGATTGCATCATGGCGGCTTGAGCCAGAGATCCATCTGGATTCTTAACAATTCGAACAGGCGATAAATCACTGAGCGCTCTTCCGTGGCCTTGAAGGAAAGGCGGTTCTTCTTCAACAATTTCAATTTCAATATCAGCCTCATCATCTTCATCCTTTGGTAGCAGTCCTGTTTCTTCGTCAAAGTCTGGCAATTCACTACGATCAATAACTCCGGACGAAATCATCTGTTTGATTTCCCATCGTTCGGGACTTGAGATACGCGTTACACGTTTGCGAGTAGGATCCTCATCAGCATCTATGCCACCTTCCAAATGTAACATTGACGTACCACCAACTGGCCGGTCCGGATTTCTGTCCTTTAGGTCATTATCTGGTTTCAAGTGAGCATGAGATGCTGGATTTAAGTCTTCTCCATTATCTTGATCTACCTCTTTCATAGAGAGCGATACTTTTTGACCAGCAATTGACATGACTTTAACGCGAACATTTTGACTGCGTTGCACCACTTCGGTTACATCTGTAACCCGTCCTTCGGCACGAAGCTGAGAGATGTGCACTAGACCCTCCCAGCGTTTCTTCAAACCGAGTATTTGTACAAAACAACCAAACGGAACTATATTAGCTACTCGACCACTGTAAATGCCTCCTGGCTCAGGGTCATCTGGTAAAGGAGTCGGACTCGGTTTCTTCTTTGCCACTGGACTTCTTCCACTACGTCTACCACTACGTTCGCCACGTTCACGTGATCGACTTTTACGGTTTGTCCGTTGAGGACTACTTCGTCCGGCTCGGCTTCTTGACCGGCTTCGATCACCACGACGCCTGTCACGTGTTTCTCGTGAGCGACTTCTATGACGGCGATGATTAGAGGGACTATTTCGACGTGTACGTTCCCTGGAACGGCTACGTTTACGTCTAGTGTCTCTTGATCGGCTGCGTTCTCTTCGTTTTTCAACACGTTTTTCCCGCGATTCACTACGATCTCGTTTACCATCCCGAGATGATCTTCTCTTCCGGTCATTCTCACTGCTACGAATCGGTTGTTTTTCCGGTTCTTCTTCAGGTATTTCGTCTAGTTTCGGAGCAAACGACTCAAGTTCGTCCATCATATTGTCGGCCACCGATTTTAAAGCTTTTTCTTCAGCATCGATCTCTTCTTGAGATTTGTTTGCCAAAGCTAGACCAGGAAACTTACAAGCTAAACTGTCCGCCTTAATAGTCGACAGAATTGAACTACTGGAACCAGGTTTTTTATTTCCAGGCTTCATCAGCTGAATGATTCGTAGTAAATTCGTAATGAAAGAGTCCGGAAACTCTGCTCCATTTTCGATTAGCACTTTCTTGAAATCCGCAAACGACGAGTGCGTCTCTGCCAAGTCAATGATGAATTCAGCTATAAACAAGGATAAATTATAATTAATAATGTTTGTAATGTATGAGCGCTCTAAAATTATTTTCATACCGAGATCCTTGTCATTAAGACCCAAGTGGTTGTCCAACTCCGTACATATCTTGGAGACTAGAGACAAATGCTCTAGCTGCCGAAGCTCCTCCATTATCGCAGAGATTTGCTAAAACCAAATCTAAAGCAGAAACGCAGCAAATGTTTGTGTATTTATATTTTATAATCGTTTGCAAACAGTCGTGGTGACCATGTTGCCTCGAATTTTGTAGCTTTGTTTAATACTTTATATTTGACACATAAACATAACCTCTGTTTGTTAATTTTGACAGTTTTCAAATGGTATAAAATGAATTGACGAGCACGTCGACGCCATGTCGACGCATATTAAAAATGTCATATTTCTTACGCCCGTTTTTATAAAATTAGGTTATATGGCGTAAAAAGCATTCGATTAGGTTCGATTAGGTAGTCTGTAATCTGTACTCTGTAGATTTTGATTTGAATCGATAACTATTTGTTTACAAAAATCGTGCATACATGTCACAACAACCTTAAATTTTGATTTTTGATTGTCTCGTGCTCGAAACACATAAACATATCACATAGACTATAGACAGAGGTCCGCATACCACGCAGTAAAATTCGCCCTTGCCGCAGACAGACCAAAAAAGCTGAAGAAAACAAATTATATAAAAAATGGGAAAACATAACCGTAAATTACGTAGGAAAGAGATTGTAGTCGCATCAGAGGAGCAGCTGAAACTATCTGCATGTATTAAACACTTGCACAAGCGTCTTCGAGATGACACTCGCAGCGTAGGCGCTAAAAAAGCATGGACTCGACACCTAAGTTCCACCGAAAAACTTCGTGAATACTCACAAGCCATGCAAAGCCTAGCCACTAAATATTGGGACTCCAACATACAAACGGAATGTGGTAACAGGATTGCATGGACCGTCCAATACGTACGAGACTACTACTTTAAGGACACCTGTGAGATACGAGTTCACCAACGACAACGTGAGGAAAATATTTTGAAGGTTATGCAAGGAAATGAACCAGGAGAATCTGTAGTATCGTACACAAGTTTGCAATGTATGGAACGCGTTCGACTACTTGACGTAGGCAGCTGTTATAATCCTTTCAAGCAGTTTACTGAATTTGACGTCACTGCCATCGACATTGCTCCAGCAAACGAGGAAGTTATACGTTGTGATTTTCTAAACGTTGAAGTTGGACCTGACCAGATTGCAACAGCGGAAGAAATTACCAGTTTGGAAAATAATTCATTTGATGTTATTGTTTTTAGTTTATTACTTGAGTACATACCAACTTCCGGACAACGCATGACATGCTGTGAAAAGGCCTACGCTTGTCTAAAGTCGGAAGGTATTCTGATTGTTATTACGCCGGATTCAAAGCACGTTGGCGCTAATGCTAAACTAATGAAAAACTGGCGATACACTCTTGCTCTTATGGGATTCAGTCGAATTCGATATGACAAGCAAGAGCACATATCATGCATGGTGTTTCGCAAGTCTCTTTATCCCAGCGTGGCGCATCGATGGGCAGACACACAAAAAGAGGAATACATGGTACGTGAAATACACATACCACAAGATTTTACAATAACGACTGACGAAAAGGTGCTAGAAAACGAACAAACACAATAAATTGGATTATATTCTTATCTAAACAGCATTATTTACAATTCACGAACAATAATATCTCTAGTACAAGTCATTAAGACCGGGTCTGCTGCGGACCTGTCTTTTTTGGAAGCTATTGCTATTGGCATTATGGCCATAGTTCTGGTTACGGTTTCTGTCATTTGAGTAGCTAGCAGCTAATACACTACGATCTTTTCGGTTAAAACTCTGTGCGGTGGATGTGATCTCGGTGCATAGTAAATCGTCAAGGGTCTGAAAAGAAATCAATTGATTACGACTGGCAATGAATAAAAAATATATATTATACGCTATCAGTAATGTGTCCGTTGTCAATTAGGAATTTCTCAACGCGTTTGAAGTCCTGTTTAATCTCTTGATTGTCAGATTTCTCAATGGCGGATTTAATCTTTGCAATCTAAAAGTATATAAATATTATAAATATATAATTGCAAACGAAATATAGTTTATATACTTACCACATCTTTTGTAAACGTATGCTTGAATGTGTTGGCAGGATCATGAACCTCTAGCACTGACCTTAAGATGGGTAATGCATCATCGGGACGTCCTAGCTCGCACAAGGCAAGAGCTTTTAGATTCCGAACGGTCATATAATTCTGCTGGCGAACCGTGCTTACAATTTCGACGCCAATATGTGGAGCATTCTGAGCAATGGCTAGTGCTGCTGCAAATGTGGTAGCTTTACGCATGGGCGAATGTCCGACTTCACTAAGTTCCTTCCACAGATCCGAAGAGTACTTAAACGACTCGGGTGTGTTCTAAAACAATAGAAAAATTTAAATTAATTAATTTAAGACATTTAAAAATAATAGCTACCATTTTGTAACAGGCAGCAAACACCATTACTACCACATGTTTTGGATACATGCCACCTTGGATTTGACGAGATTTTATTGAGTTAAATACATCTAAGACTTCCTGGTACTTTCCGTTTTCGTACAGAAGGTCAGCGAGTAATTGATAACTGATTAGCTGATCAAAAAATCCGCCCATTTCCGGGTCATTAAAGCACTGAAGAGCCAGCTCATGGGACTTCAGATAATGGAACATACGCATTACAACTGGTCCAAAGATGAAGTTTCCAAAACGGACCTCTTTGTTCTGAGCATTAAATCTAAACAGAGCAAAAAAACAAGACATTAATTTTTTTTAACTTGAAAGCAACATTAAAACTCACTTTCGCAGCATCTTTGTGACTAGATCTACGTCTGCAGGATTTTGATCTGCAATGTGTACCATGGTTTTTAGGTCCTCTGTAAAAATCATGTTAGTGGAGTCAGCCTGCAGAAACTCGCTCATTTTCGATCGAAATTTCTCGCCATTGTCAACTAAATGTGACTGAACCTTCTCTCGTGCACCCACGTATCCGTCGATGCCGAGGGCATTTAAGGAATATAGGGTACGCATTTGTGCTAGGAAAATATAAAATAAATTAAAATTGAGGTTATGGTGCGTATATCGAACTTGTGTTGCTAAATAAATACTTACACTTGGCGGCCACATTTAGGCCGTTGGTAGCCAGTTTCAGGACACGCAACATGACAAGATATTTATGTTTTTAAGTATATTTGGTACAGAAATATGAAAAATATAGTTATGTGGATAAGCCGCAAGCGCAAGATATATAATATATATATATTAATATTAAATTAGTTAATAAGTTGAATCGCAATTTGACATTGACATATTCGGTCATATCCATACGATGTATAAAATTATGGCAGATTATATGCGTGTGTGTTAGTGAAGACACTAGTGTGAGTAAACTGAATCTGGTAGGTCGGGTGGGTAATCAATAATCATCAATGTTTAGTTTAAAGAAAATATACCAGAGGCGGCACAACATGTTAAGTGCGTTAGAGACTGACATTATCAGCATTGTGTTTTTGGATTTTTGATTTCTAAATTTTGGATTTCTGGATTTTGGATTTCTGGATCTAGATTTTCTAGATTTTGGTTTTCTGTACTCCGGGGTCATTTTCTTCAATATTGGTTATAACTTTTTTACGTCACTGCCAATTAAATGAACAATTGCCATATTTAGAATAATTTAGATAATAAAAATTTATATATTTATACCAAAAATGAAATGAACAAATTTCTCAAAAAGTGATGCAAAAACAAATTATTTTGTTTAATATACAGAAAATCACAAATTTTTAATTTCTACAAAAAATATCAATGTTATTTTATTAAAGGAATATGAGCTTTTTCACTGCGTTCACATTTCGCGGGACAGGTCAAAAGAACTTGTCCGGTACAATTTGGTTGCTGTGGTCATGACCGAAAAATGACTTCAACAATTTTAAATTTTATAGAACACACAAGTAACCCAGCAAACGTTCACATTGCGCGAGACACAACGCGGTCACATTTTAAGGACTACATTTGTATAAGCCAATCAAATGATTGGATTTCAATGTGACTTGGACCAGTCCGGCGTACTGTGAACGCCTAAGAGCAATAATACTCTAGAGAAGAAGTTAGGTTATGTTTTTGTA
>JAAAKO020037786.1:0-12512 GCA_010015015.2 Bolitophila cinerea
TGAAGGCAGCACTCATGCAGAAGAGGCCATCTTTGATCAACAGAGGCCGAATTGTCTTCCATCAGGACAACGCCAGGTCACACACATCTCTTGGTGACGCGCCAGAAGCTCCGGGAGCTCGGATGGGAGGATCTTTTGCATCCACCGTATATTCCGGACCTGGCACCAAGTGATTACCACCTGTTTCTGTCCATGGTGAACGAGCTTGGTAGTCGGTTTGTAGTTGGCCACAAAATAGGCCCGTGAAAATTGGCGCTTCGAGTTTAGGGGCATTATGAAGTTGGCATCTCGTTGGGAACTAGTCATCGAACTAAACGGCGCATATTTGACTTAAATCGGATGATTGTAACCAATTTTATGAATAAATGAAAATTCAATGAAAATACCGCAGGACTTTTTTGACAACCTTATATTAAACAATGTTGCCACTTTTAAAAAAGCATATATATAACCGAGAAACGGGTCTTCCAGTCCGAACTAAGAAACTAGTCTTACTTGCACTTTGGTTCTGGACACTATTTACTGCTCTCACTATATTTTGGGTCTGGATCCGAAAAATGATTTTCGGGTCTCACTTAAATTTTCTTTTCTGCATTTTGGTTTCGGAACCGATTTCGGGTCTAACTATTAAAAGACGTACACACTTTTTTGAAATATTAAAACTTTTTTAAAAGGTTTAAAACATTCCTAATTATAAAAACCAAACTTCGTGAAATAGTTAATTTTTATAATACTTGCCAAAAAAATCCTAAATTTCCCGGTGTGCGCCCGCCGGACGCGCATTTTGGCTATTAATTAAGATTCCATCAAAATACATCAACCGGAACAGTGCACGATCTTGAAATATGTAATATATGTATTTATACATATATATAAATATATATAAATATATATCCTACACTAGATACATGTGAAAATATATAATTTGTGTATGCACATAAATAATGTTTGTGTTTACACAGGCTGCCGAGACGAGAATTCCGCACGCGCTTTTTCTCGTGATCATCATCATCATCCTCGAGCCGCACGCGGAATATCCGCTGCCAGCTCATCCGCCGCGGCCGCGTGTGCCATGCCATGAGCCGTATCAGACCGAGCGAGATATCCATATATCCGCCGCATCGCGTCGACCATGTCAGAGCAAAGACGTCTGTCGTGTAAATATTTGAAGACGTGCCCCATAGAAAACATCACCATCTGATGAAAATGAAGAGAGCGCGCGTGCGCAAGCGGTTTTTCGGAACAATATATTTTCTTTTTTTTTTCATCACTCGAGTATGTGGTGCATGGGAAAATTCTGAAAATAGCGTAATAAAATCTAAGCGAATTTGATAGCAGCGTGTGTTGTTGATATATAATATATATAACACATATATACTTGAGAGAAATATAGACTCGTTAAAAATAGTATAAATGGAATCGGTTTTGCAAGCTAGAGTATTATAGCTGATGCCGAACTCAGTTTTTGCGTGCCACACACACATACACGCTTTCATTTATACTTTCTTGAAAACGAGCGCGAAAACCCGCAGACACGCACACACATACAGACACAAACACAGACACGCACACAACAACACAGCTCCCGTGAATTATTTAGCACACTCTTGATATAAAAGAAAATTACGAAAGGAATTTGTATAATATGTGTGTGAAACTGTGTATGTTTTATGTACGATGTGTTGAGTTGTATAAGTGGCTTCAAGATTCGTATAAAGATGAGACGGAGCAGCGCGGCCAGAGCACGGTGGCGCGCGGTGCGGTATATATATATATATATATATATATATATTGCAATCTTAGCAGAATCTTAGCAACAACAGCACATAGCAGTGAGACATCGGATTAAAATTGTTGAATCTGTACAATGGAATTTTTCGAGGGACCATAATAGACGCCTCGAGGGAAGTATATTTGTTTGTGTGTGGTGTAGTAACTCGTGAGCAATATATAACTATACCATGTAATTACGTGTAATGGATATAGTGCGTATATACGCATATGTACATTATTTACATAAATCACGTGTGATTTTAATTGATGTTTTATTTGCATTTGATGGGCATCGATTGATGGACGATTTAATTATGGATAATTCGGTAATTTGCATTGGTGACAGCGGTGATATGATCAGCTCATGCTAATTTTATGGATTGAACGTATAAAATAATGATTTATTTATATTTGTTTTTTTTCTATCTCTCATAAATTGCATTGGTGTCAGCGGCATTGATGATTTGAGTTACGATTGCGTAATAATTTATTAATTTGATACTGTAAAACGGTCTAATTTGCATGCGTTATTATTTAATATCAGAGTAATAAAAAAATATTTATTTGGTGAAACGTTGAATCGGTTACGTTTTTTTAAATGGGCAGAAATGATATATATTGTTTATCGACAAGAGCGAGATTCATATCTCATTTTGGCCAATTTTTTTGTTGTATATGCTCCACAGCTATCCCCAAATGGATTTTTACTGAATAGTTATCGAAAAATAGAAATGCCCACCTCATTTTTGTTTTGTTTTGGGAGAAAGATTCTAAGATTACAAGATGGCAGTAACTATTTTGACTAGGCTGAATCCAAAATGATTCGCAAATGGTTTCGAATGACTTCCAAATTATTTTTATTAAATATACAACTATATATAATTAGAAATGACTGCCTCAACTGTTTTTGTTTGGTCAGAAAGTTATTTAACAGGATAGCAACAATTTTTGTTTTGTCAATCATTTCTTTTTTTATTGAATAGCCATTAAATAAACAAGAAAGGTTAAAAATATATTTTTTTAGAAAATCATAAAAAAAAAATAATTTAACCTTTTCTATTTTTTGTTATTTTTTTATTCTAACTATTTATTATCAATGGATAAGGTTATGCAATACAAATAATTTAGTAGTTGGCCAAAGCTGAAACGCTGTTGTATAGTTCCGTCTTGCCGGTATCCTTAAACCCAACATCTTTCTCAGAAAGCAGGATTACTGTTTCAAATAATAGTTATATAGTAAGGGGAGTAAAACGAATTCCCGTTTAGTTTAGATCCGCGTCAATAAAACGACCCGATGATGATGTTGGGAGGGAGGAACTTCTCAAGAGAGCGGTCCAGCACGTAGACCACTGAGTGGATCCATTGTGCTTAAACCCGTAAACTAGAGTCGGTGGACCTCCGAGAACCTACTCAATCATTTGGCAAACTCAGCAATTATGCTCAGAGAAAGGAGGTGGAGCGAGCCAAGGGGATCTTGTAGGCATGAAACACAATGAATTTAGGATTCAATTTCCCCGCACCGGCAGGTTGGACTATCAGAATAGTGCAAACGATGCAGGTGTTTGTTAGGTCTGCAGTGCCCCGTGTGGATATCGTAGACAAACTGAGCTCTTGGCTCCTAAGGTGGAGCGCTAATATTGCACTAGGTTTCTTTAGAAACATCTTGTCTCACACCCGTTTCTGAAGACCCGCAGTGCATGAGCTGACTGCTGCTCAATATATCTTTTACGATCACCGGTTCCGGTCCAGTTAAGTGTGCTGCACAACCATTTCCGGCTAAAAGGTCTGCCTGTTAAGTGATTTAAAGGCTGCTTGACTGTCAGAGCAATGGCATATATTTCTGCTTAGAAAACAGAAACATACCCAGGGAGAGGTTGGAATTCCAGCGCCTAAGACCTACCGAAAGCCTTCCGACATTGCAAAAAAACATTGGTGGCTTTGGTAGGCTTGTAGTCTAAGTGGACCATCAAGGAAGTTTGTCGTTCTGTATAACACCGAGGTATTTTACTTTCGAGACCCTCTTAACTGGACTATTACCAAGAAAGATTGGACGGAGTCCTTCAATCTTTGTTTATTGGTGAAAAGGATTTTGTCTTCCCGGGCATTAACCGAAAGACCTAAACCCTCACATCATTTGGAGATAATATTCAAAGCATTCTGCATTAGATCAATCAGGGTATAGAAGGTTCTCTCATTGAGGATAACATTGATCACTATACTCCTTCTAGAGGAGTACCTCTTTTTGTTAAGAAGTAGTTTACACCCTTGATTTCTTCACAAAATTGTACTTAAGAGGCTGTACTTAGTGCTCCTTTATAGTTATTTTGAGTGGTGGAAAAGTGATTCCAGTCCGCCTGTAAGCCATTCTTATGAGCCCAGTTAAAGGTCTTCCTGACTGACTTGCGGAGATCTCGGTGACCACTTGACCAACAAATGAACAAGGGTTTCTTGTCGGGATTACTCTGAGAGGGCAGAAGGATTCAAAAAACTTACTAAGGTCTTATTATGAATTATAATTATTCAATTTGAAACTATATAACAATACCTTTTTTAAAGCTAACTGACAATTTATTAGATTTAATTTTAGCATTTTAACTATAATTTTGAATTAAATTTTATTACATATCTGTGCTATAAGAAATAGATTAGTGTCCGTCAAAGAAAATACAATTATTTCCACACGAAATTTTTTTTTTTTAAATATAAATATTCTATATTTAAAATTAGTTTTTTAACCAAAAATATGTTTTTTTTGTTATTTTTACAAAAAAGATATATTTTAAATCCTGGACTGCTCTCGGCTTTAGAAAAAAAAGAATTGCCCTGGATCCGTGCCAATGGTTATAATTTCTACATGATTCTTGTCAAATCTGTTAAATAAATCAGTGTTCACCCAATTTTACATGTAAATGTGTGTGTTTCTAGTCATTTTTAATTGTGTTGCGGTGTTGTCTCTTCACATTTTCTTAGACGCACACTATAAAATATTGTTTATGTGTAAGTGTGTGTATCTGTGTATCTGTATGAATATGTACAATATAATATATGCGTGAGTTGTTTGTGTTCCCTTGCAAGCAATCGACTGGAAAATCGGAGGAGCTTGTCGCGCCGCCGCGCTCTTAAGCCATTTAATCTTATAAATACATTCGCATTCATGCATCTATATACACGCACTCGCAGTCACACACACACACACACACACACACACACACACACACACATACACACACAAACGTACGCATTCAGATCAGTCATCTGATTTCATGGGCGCGAAGGAAATATAGTGTAGCACACGGCTCCGGCTTTGATTCGTTGACGACGGGGCATTCAGATTAGTTTGAAATTTATCGTGGCCTCGTGCATACTAGACCAGACCAAGAATACAAGAACCCAGCTTTCAAAATGGTCAGTGGAGATTTTTAAATTGACACACACGTGAAAACAATGAATATTTATTCGTTATTGGGATTTAGCTAATCCTGTGTGTTTGTGTGTGTGTGTGTGTGCATTAGTGTGTGAGATTATTCCGTTTTAGTGAAAATTTATTGTGCATATGACATTTTTCAAAAAAAATATTATCAACAACTTCCAATATTTCCTATTTTTTTGCTCGCGAAATCCTTATTTGGCGTTGCACATGCAGCGTATCCTTCAGCGTAGCGTGGATTTTAAAAATGATTGATGTCATGTGCTTGCATTTTTGGATTAAAACGTATTGATGGACACGCTTGAATTTTGTGGTTTTTCCGCGTGATATACGTATTAGCACAAACGCATCGTGCGGACGGATTTACGCAAGAATTTTCAGTTTTTTTAAATTATAACAAAATTTATTGTTTGTCAATTTAAATTCAATTTTTGTTTATCATTAATTTTAAGTAATATAAGTGAAATCATTTTTTTATATTTGATAAAGTATTTTAAATTAAAAGAATCAAGAAATACAAACACGCGTCGTGTGGAAGGATTTACCCCGTGATTTTCTGTGTTTTTTTTTTAATTATAACAATTTTATTTTTTTGTAAATTTAAATTACATTTTTGGGTTATCCTTAATTTTAAGGAATATACGTGAAATAACTTCTTTTTTTTAATTTGATAAATTATATTAAATTTAGAGAAACAAGACAAAACTCATCCATTTTTTTTTCTTTATCTTTCTCCAGGCCATTCCTTTCGATGAAGAACAACAAGCCAGTGAGTGTCTAAACAAAAAACAATTCTCGAATCTTTGCGCAAATTTCTAAAACCCCTCTGTATTTCTTACTTTTCACCGTACACAGTGTTCAAAAAGGCATTCAACATGTTTGACTCCGGCAAAACTGGCAGCATCGAAAAGGAGAAGGTACGCACCATTTTGAACACCCTCGGTCACACCTACGATGACACCGAATTGCTCGAGATGCTCGACACCGAAGATGTTGAAGGTATGTCAAAACCAATGATAATAATAATTCTCAATTTAAATGATAAGCACAATTGATTGGTGCGGTATTTGATGACACCTAATATTTGCTTCGACATATTCTACACCAATATCGATTAATCGAAATAGAATATGTGTGTTATTTGAAATGACTACAAAACACAGAAATCTAATCGCACATCAAATATATAATGCTAAAAGCATCGCGTGCGCTGCTCCACATCGTTCCGGATGTGTGCATCCTCATCAAACAAGAGTGATTTTGAATGATTTGCCAGGAAATTGAAAATGTGCACATTAATCAGAATAGTGTTGCAAAATATCGCTCCCGAATGGCTGGCCTAAAACATATAATATAACGCAGCACAGCCAAAAGACCGGGTGGCGGTGGTTTCTCTCTATTTGCTAGTATACTATATATATATATGAGTACATAAGTACAATACCGGGAATCAGTTTTGAATGGCATTGTTGGATTATCGCTGTGTGATGTACGATAGAGTGGGTTAAATGTATGTTTTTACGAACAAAAATTGCGACCGTTTTTTTTTTACCTTCAAGGCACAAAAGTTATTTATTATTTGTTTTTGGCTATTAAATAAAATCATAGAAAAGTCTATTGCCAGAGCATTGCATTTGAAATTTTATAAATTAGAAAAAAAATATGTCGAAATATGTTTTTTTAAAAAAAATAAAATTTAAAATTAATTTATAATTTTTATTTTTTTTATTTTAACATATTTAAAAAAATATATTTTTTTAAATAATAAAATATTTTAAATTTATTTTACTTCAGTTCGATAATTGCTTAAAAAAATTGTAATATTTAGAATATTTTGTTTCACTAATACAGTAATTTAGAATCTATTTTCAAAATATTATGATTTCTTTTAAATACGACAAATATTATATCAAGAATATCACATATATCTGAAAATACTACGAATATTTAATAGTTTTTTACGGGGCTCAATATGAACATATAATATATGTAACATTGCTTCTAGGTATATTTATTGTTATAGGTTAGTATTATATATATTGATTGAAGTCAAGATGACGTGTGTTTGCATTTTTTTTGAAGTTGAAGAGTCTTTTATTATAGTTTCTTCTCTCCACTTTTTCCAGATCTAAATAACGAATACGATAATTTCAATTATAATATTCGTATAATATTTATGAATAATTATATATATTTAGTAGTATGCATAATAATACTAGAAAAAAAACAACAAAATAGGAACACGATATTATTACTACAAAAAACCAAACATTTGAATTATTATTTTTCAATTTGTAACAAAAAATCGTCTAAAACGTTTGCACTGTCGACTTTTTGATTTGGTTTTATTACTAGAAACGTTTTAGACGAAAAATCTCCGTCGGTTTTACGGAAAAGTTCAATTTATATAGTTTAATAAGGAAAATACTGACAAGATCAATTTAAAATATTTATTATTAAATGCAGATAATAAGAATATTATTGATATATTTGAGAATATTAAAAATACAGAATATTTTTTCGCTATTTTGAGATAACATATGGATAATCATATGGAAAAATATCTAGTCATGGCAGTTCTTACGCATCAATTCATTCATGGAGAAAAATGAAGCATGGATAATAAATTATGATCGGAAATGGAACACCCACCGTCAGCACGTAGTCCACTTGAGTAAGCCTATTGTTTCTATAACCCTTTGTCTAGAATCAGTGTACATCCTTGAATTTACCTGACCTTTCGACGAACCCCGCAATTATACCAAGAGAAATATGTGTGGAGCGAGACAAGGGAAATCTGATAGGATTAGCGAGGAAATGTGAACTCGTTTTCCAAGCACCTTCAGGTTAGTGTGGTTCAGAAGTTTCCGTAATATATGATTATTCCTGTCTAAGAGCTATGGTCTAGCTCCAAATGGAGGCATTACAATTTTGATAATGACTTTTATCATCCTCTGAGATAGAGCACCTGTCGATCATTCTTCTGCCACGATGAAAAGGTGATTATGTGGCAGTCCCAAACAAAAACTTCCAAAGTAGATGCTTAGGACTCTGGTTTTCATTAGTATTTTCTGTCTGTCTTTTATTCATATTTTTCAGTGTAAAACATGTTTTTAATTTTTAGACCAAAATAAGACCTATTATTCCGCTAAAAAAAAAATTAAAACAGAATAAAACACGATGAAAATTAAACACGGATTTTGTAGGTTTTATGTACGTGATTTAAATCGTTTTCATTATTTTCACTTGATTATCACATTTAATATGTGGATACAATTGAATTGGTAATACGTGGGATTCAATAGGAACGGGGACTGTCTCAATGATACAGGTCCAAAGTGAAGGCCACTGAGTTGGCCGATTTTGTTATATTCTGTACTCTATATAGAGTAAGTCGCGATCTCCGGAAACCTGTCTTACCTCTTAAAGAATTCTGTAATCTAACTAAGAGGAAGAAGGCGGAGCGAGTCAAAATGGATCTTGTTTAGGACTGGAACAACAGATGACAGCTATGGATGCCGTGCGAGGCACATTCCTAGGTTTCAAGCTTCTCACTGTTACGTTTGGTACATCAAGCGCATCATATCTCCCAATAAAAATTGTTTGACAAAAAGTGAGCAGACCAGATTTCCTGACTTTCCCGCGAGCCATTACAGATTTACATGTTAGCCGGTAGTGGTATAAGGTAGGGTAAAATTCCTCGTTGATGGTTTCAGCATCATAGCGACGATTGAAAAATAAATTGTAAATCTTTAATATAAATATTATTAATATAATTCTTAAACAAATTTAGAGGTTATAATAAATTATTTAATATAACTTTTTTTGCATTTATTGCATATCTATTCAATTTTATGAACTTTAAAAAATAGTCAGTCAAAGCATTGACGAATTACTAACAAATTAGTTATCCGAGAAATTGACAATTCAAAATTGATACATATTTTCCAAACATTTATGTCGAAAATATTTGTTTGTCTATAAACCAATTAATTAAATTGTCATAAATATGGTAAAATAGAGTCAATAAATATATGAATAAAACATGATTAAAACAATTTTTGATAAAATGTTGATGATATTGGGAATAAAACTTCTTAGTTGACGTAAATTTAAAAAAACATTAAAGTTTTTCAATGACTAAATGAAATTCTTTATAAAAAATATTAAATTGATTGATTATCGTCTGTATTTAATAATATTATTTTATTTTTTCGATAAGTTATTATTATTAAACCGTCAATTTAAAAAAATAATTACATATTAATTTCAAAATAATTTTAGGATAATATTGTTGTTAACACATTTGTCAATAAAAATAATGATTAGACATAACACTGTCGATGCATATAAATATAGAATATAAATATGATCAAATAATGTATAGATTAGTTTCTATGGATTATTTATTACAAAAATATCAAAAAATCTTTCAAAACTAATAAACCTAAAAATCTGTGAACTAAAAATGAATGCCGATACAAATTATTAAAAGTATTGATAAATTATATTGATAAATGGACTTTAATTCAATTTATATAGATTTATAAAAATGTTAAAAGTTTCTAATAAAATTTACATTTATTATTTATATATAACAATATTGACAATTACCGATGACTATTTATCAAGAAAAAATGTCATACAACTTTTAATACATTTATAGAGATCTCATCCTAACTACTTTTATAATAATTTAGTTTATAGAAAATTTAAAATATATAAACTAAATTAAAAATAAAAAAATAAATATTATTCAAACCAATTAAATATCTAATTAAATATGTACAGCCTTTAAACATCTGTAAAACAAACGGTAATTCCTTAGGCTTCTTCATTCAAATTCAAAACACAATCCTAATGATAATTCCATTCTAGCTCAAAGCTCATAATACGCATATAGAATTGAACATTCCTCAAAAGTCATATGTACTCACTTTGTAAGCGCAGAATTACATAACATTCTCAGCACCTGTGGTATTATATCAACCGAGTTCTCCCCGCGCACAAGTGAGTCTGATTAAATTCCCATAGGAAGACCGAGGCAATGTGCTGCTCCACGCAAGCAAAGCCAACTTCAAACACAAACATTTTAGAAATTAAACGGAAACGTCTTTAGAATATATATTGGACACATTATAAAAATATATACGTGTATATACGTATAAATATAAAATGACTACAGTTCTTTGAGCTCTCAGTGCGGCCCGATCCGTCCCTCCGCCGCCGTCGGCCTCCTTGAGAATCAGGTTATTGAAGTCGCAATTAGATACAATTCAGAATCTTAATTCCTGATAATTCTATGTTACACAATAATAATTATTATATTACATAGGATTTTATGTGTATGCGCGTTTATGTTTGTGAGTGTATGTTTGTGTTTGGATGTAGGAAAGCCAGATGACTAGCAAGAAAAACAACCACTCAATGGGCGGAGTAGCTCGAGAAATGTTAAATGCGTCAAAGGTGATATGCTCACGCATCTTAAAATGTACTGTATACATCTATAAAGAGCTATGGGTATCCACTTCAAGATATAAGTACACAACATTTCAAAATACAGCGCGTCAAGGCAACAAGAGAAAAACGCTATCATTACCTGCCCAAAATGACATCAAACGCACAGGAATCAGAATCGTCGTCGTCGTCGTCGTCGTCGGAGTCTTCGTCTGCGTCTTGCCGGTGTTTCAGAAAACCACAGTGCAGACACAAACGCGCGCCCAAGACAACCTTTTATCGTGCATAACAATCTCGATAATTAAATGGATATCAAACGAGAACACAGAATTGGAGCAAAAAGGTAAACGTACGTTTTTTTTTTTGGTTTGGTTTGGTTGAAGACTTTTTTGTTCATTTTCTTTTTCTTGTTATTCTGTGTCAGATGTGTATAAAGAAGCGATACTTTGCGCATTCGTTTTTATTTTGAGCGAGCGAACGAGCAAACGAGCACCGAGCTCCGCGCGAATGTAAATGATTGTTATTATTCTTGTCTTTCAGGTCTTAAGAGTATGATGGTGGAATGGAAAACCACATCCTTTATTATGTGATTAAATCGAAACCGCTAAACACACGGACACAGGTACAGAAATTCACACGCGCGCAGATATCACGCGGTGGACGCGTGTGATTGTGTTTGCGTGCGTCTCGCATTTTGAGCTTTTACGAGCTTTTTAATGAGACCGCTTGTCGCGTGAGATTGAGAGAATTTATATGCTTGCACACAAAAACAGCGTGTATTACTAATTTTATGTATCCTGGCCGCGGATACGTAATGAATAATATCAATGTGATGGGTTTCGTTTAATTTTATGGTGAACGCTAAATTGGATGCAAAATCATAGTGACCCTAATGTCATGTGCTGAAATATTATGATCGAAGATAATTGTTTTAATAAATTCCATTTATCGAAAAAGGTTCGACTATTACATATGGCATTTGCCGCAAAAGTTCACCCATCGCTAAAAAAAAGTTCCTAGATATCAATTTCCGTAATAATCTGACCATCCCATAATAATGGTTCCATAAATATCAAGTCTTACATAAGTGTTGGACATCACAATATAAATCAACCTCTATAGATACATTATAATATAGGTTGCCGCAAAAGTCCGAAATCTAAAATGTACCAATTTTGAAAACTTCAAAAATTTAAAGTAAAGGTTGCGATATTAGGCACTTGTGATTCAATTTTTATATGTCCTCCATGCCTTTCTTGTCTCCCTAGCGGAGCTTATCTCCAAATTCGGTAAACTTAATATTTTTAGACCTATTAATTACCTAGATTTGGATTATTTTAAGACTAAAGGCTACAGTCGCCCAGACATCACTTACGGTTCCAGGGAAGGAGACATGTCTTCCACTTTCACCTAGAAAAATGTCAAACAAGTTTATGTTTATGGTAGATCAATAGCAAATGTTTAAGGGATAATTCGTCTCTATAGAAATTTAACTACAAAAATACAGCTTTTGAATCTAATACAAGTAAATAAAAAAAACATCCAATTGTAACTAATATTTATTTATGCCAACAAATATTTAAATTCTTTGGTAAAATACAAACAAACGTACGCAATGCGCATAAGTTATTAGAAACATTTTTTTAATTTCAGAATGTTATAATATACATAATTTTGAAAAATATAATTTAAAATTGTTAGTCAAATACTATCATGACACAACGACCTTCTCCCAGAATATTTTCTGGATCCGCCTATGCCTGAGATAAATTAATTAATAATAATTTGTTTTTATTACTCGAGAAATATTAAATATATATATATATATATATATATATAGATTGTTCGGTATTTA
>JAAAKO020037797.1:0-12511 GCA_010015015.2 Bolitophila cinerea
AATTGGAGATTTTTGTTTGAATATAATATAGTTTGTTTTTTTGTCATTAATTAATAAAAGATTTTTGTTAAAATATTAAAATATTCTTCAAGTAAATATAAATCGTTTTGCATGTATGTTTTTAAATCATCTTTAGTTTTGCATGAATATACTATTAATAATATAGTATTCTTTTTTTATTTTATATTCGCGTATTATTTGCGTATCATTATGCATATTTTGATTATTTAGAAATATTTTTTTAGTATTATTGGCGTATTCGCAAATATTTTACGAATAATATAAGTGAAATAATCGCACACGTTATTTAGATACAGGAAATAAAGAGGATAAAACTATAATTTTTCAACTTCAAAAAAAATATTATATTATTTTAGTATGTTTTTTTTATAATATTTTTTTCTAATACTCGCGATTTCGTATGATATTCGCAAATACATTTTAAATATGCGGATTTTTTTGGTTATTTTTAAATATTTGTATAAATATTAGTGCTGTCAAAATTCAAAATTCTTGGGACCGGTTACCCGTTATAAAAAAAACGGGTAACCGAAAAACCGGTCCAGACCGAAAAAACCGGTCCAGACAGGAAAACCGGTCCAAAAAGATAACAGGTTCCGCCCTTAATAATGTGCGCAGCAAGCAGTAGGAAAACGAGCTGTTTGGAACACGATGTAATATCGCCGTCGCACAGAATACAGGGAAAGATCAAAAAACGGGTCCGTATAGAAAAACCGGTCTGGTCTGAAAAACCGTTCCAGACCGAAAAACCGGTCCAAACTTAAACAGCGGTGTAGATTGTAATAACGAGCCGTTCAGAAAAAAGGTTTGGACCGAAAAATCTAACTGATGATTATTACTGCTCTTAAAATTAAAATTGGACACTTATTCAAATAATGTAAGACGGGCATAACAGCTCTGTTAAATTATAACTTATATATATATTAACCAAAAACAAAAAAAAACGAAATCATTTTTTTTATAATAATTAAATTTATGGACAACTTGCGGATTCAATAATGTTAAATATTATTGAACTCATTTAAGTCTGGTTTTATGAAAAGTCGGATCTGATAGTTTTTTCTAGCCGAATCGGTCTTTAAAACAAAACCGGTCTTTTTAACTGAACCGGTAATTTTAACCGTATATCAGTTAACCGGTTTGGACCTGTTTTATAATATGGAAAAGCCGGTTAACCGGATTTTTGACAGCACTAATAAATATACATGATATTCTTAGATATTTCCAATATTTTAATTATTTTTTATAAAACTGAATATTTTATTCGCAAATAATAAATAAAATCGTAGTATTTGTTAAAATATTTGCGATATTAATAATATTTCCTATCATTTTTGTAGTATTTTTTTCATATTATTATAGGTATTCGCGAATTTAGACTTTAAATTACAGTATTATTTAAAATATTTAAGATATTTGCACTATTACTAATAATATTAGCGATATTATAAATTATCTAATATTTGTACAGTATGTATTACGGGAGTAGATATGCCTCGATGGATACTCATGTAAAAAATGATTTCTAAAATCTAAAATCCTAAAATCGTTAATTATTCCAAATATAAATGGCAAAGACAACATTTTTGGGGATATGATGTTTTTTTGGTACTCCGCATCTATTTCAATAAATGCGGGGTACTACCTTTTCCATTAAGTTTTGGGAGAAAATGTAAATTATGGTTTCATATGCATATATATATATATTTTTATTTTATCCAAAAACTCGAAGTCTAAAATTTGAAGAAACATTGTTCTTGTTCTTTTTAAAGGGTTTTTCAAGTGATTTTTAAAATATTTTTAAGGGTAATAAGGTATTTTTTAAGTAAAATTAAATTATTTTAAAGGTTATTTTTAAGTAGAATAAGCGACAAAATATGTATCGCTTCAATCGTGTTACAGAAACACTTAGTTTAATTAATCCTTTGCGATTTAAACGTTGCGAATTGGAATACATTTCATGTGCTTGATTAAATGTAAATATTCAACTTTGTTCAATATTCTTTTAAAATTTTCTATTATAAAGCATCATATATGATCAATTAATTAATCAATAATCATTTCAAATCACTATTTATAGATTAAATTTAACGATTGCTCATTTAATATAATTTTAAAATAATCGCCTAATTAAATGCATATATACACTCCACTTGACACATCAATTAAGCTCATTTGAATTTCGTAACATAAAGTTTAAATTACTCTCCAAATATAATCAACAAACAAACAAATTAGGCTCATTTGAGAGTATTCACAGCGAGAAATGTTTTGCTCCCATCAAAACACTAATTTAGTTTGACCAAAATACAAATGTCCTTTGAAACAATATAATGGAAAATGTAAATAATTCGTATGTATACTCGTAGTATGCATATGTATTACATAAATACTTATGTTAATTGCGAACTTGATTACATGAATACACTGAAATATATTTAAATATAATATAATATATGTAATATATTATAGTAATATTTAATATGGTATTTGTGTAATTGTGTGTGTATCCATTTATAATTATTCTATGTTCATTATATTAAAACTGATCAAACAAAATGTACTATTTTCATTATATGTGACTGCGCGTGGTTAAAATGTAATTATCAAACTTCATTTGCCCGAATATTATTCTATATTTAGTATTCTCGTATGTATAATGTGCAGTTGGTATATAATACGAGTATATATATATATATGTATATAATTATATTGACTATATATAGTATATTCAATTATACATATATCGTAGCTACATACAATGTAGAACACTATTGTACAATGTATACATCTCCATTTGGAATGCAATTAAGGTGCGGTTTTGCGTTTTGGTGACATATCAAAAGCAAAAGTATACATTTTCATTTGCATATAATACGTCTACTTCAAGAATATGCGGTTAGGGAGTAATTGCTCCACCATTATATTTTTTTTTTTGCTATCGAACTTAATTAACTAGTATGATTCTCACTTTATAGTCCGAAAGAAATTAAGAAATGCCATCAAATAGAAAAAGTGTATCTAAATATAATTTGTTTCTCTTCTCTACATTTTCAGATAGCGTAGTGGGAACCGGCACCATAACGTCACCGTGGACACCCGTCGGTGCCGGTCCAGCGGGTCCGTTGGGACCGGCCGACTCAAATGGAGGCGTGGACAGCAAGCACCTGGACGTCGGGGACATGAGCGATGACGAAAAAGACCTGTCATCCGCCGATGCCGAGGGCGTCTGGAGTCCCGACATCGAACAGAGTTTTCAGGAAGCTCTTGCCATTTATCCGCCATGTGGGAGACGAAAAATCATTTTATCCGATGAAGGGAAAATGTATGGTAAGTAATCAGTTTTAATTTATTATTATTTTTAGTTTTTTTTATCCAAGCATCACATACTATGACGTTTTTTATTAATTGGTTCAAGAGCGCAAGCATATACTTTTACATAAATGTGTTTACGACAGACACAATACAATAAATAGAACAGTAATAAATAAAATAAACATATAAATATAATATATCATTGTTATTTATGACCTGTATGCGCTCGCTCTTTATTTGTGGAGGCGATAAGTAAGTGTAAGCGAGTGTAAGCGAGTGTAAATCGTATATGAGCTCTCGTAGTCATTAAAAATGCGCGCGCAAGTACTTGAAAAAAGTGTGGTGATCATCAAGCCGGGGCCGCACCAGCCGCCGCCGCAATCCTATTAAGATTGTACAGCATCTTATTATTTATTAAATGACAGATTAAAATTTATTTATTACAAGACTATTTTCTTAGCTAGTATATACTTTTTTATATGTACTCGTATGCACTAGAGTCGATAATGTTTAAATGTATATATACATATAAATTAAATTTAAAAAAATGTATGTATATCATTTATATTTTTTGCAATGCGTTTAATTTTTGTTTTATATTTAGATGATTCGATAGAAAATATAAATTCTGTTTTACATAAATTGCATTTTAGATCTGCTGTAATTTAAGATAACCTTTAAAATAATATTTCAATGTCATTTCCTTCTTTATTTATATACATATATCCTTTTATATAATATGTAGCATAACATACCTTATATATTCTCAAAATATAATTACATACATCTATGCGCACACAACTCATAACAATTGCATTATCTTAAAATCATAAAAACATTACCGTTCGACGACTCGTAATCCCTTTCCAAATTGTTTTCCAATTACAATGCCCCCACAAAACTAATGTCTGGTATATATTGTATACACACATAAAAATCATCAAATTGAATTACCTTTGGTCTATATATATATATATATATAGTGTTTTGTGTGTCTGTGTCTGCATATTCTCATAATATACATTATAAGTATATATAAGTACTCAAACGCACGGCAGCACAGCGTGTAAACACTCTCTGACTGGAGGGTAATCCTTCCTAAGCTGCACACGCGACGGCGGGAACTGCACCGGCATTAGCCGTTGAGTATGGGACGCTAGACTGAGGACTGATGGTTTTATAGTCGGCGGCTTTGACACACGGTATATTGAAATTTGAGCTTAATGGAATACATTTTTATGTGCCGTAATATTTATATTTAAATTATGAAATGTATTTTTTATAGTCGCTTGCATTCGCAAATTATGCGAATTAATTTCTTTCAGTTCATATTAAATACAACACCGCGTCAATATACTCTTAATACCCATCGACTAAAAAATCCCTACCAAAAAATTTTACATTATATTGATAAATATTTTAATATTGATAAAATTCAAAATATATTTAAAGTTTTCTTGATAATCGGCAAATATTCTCAATATTTTCATTATATTCTCGGTATTTTAAATATTCTCAAAGTGATAATATATTAGAAATATATTTGCAATATTCGCAATATTTTATTGATATTTTCTATATATTCGCGTTATTCGCAAATACATAAGCTATTCACAATATTCTTTATATTTTAGAATTGATCTCATTGATCCCAAATTACCTTTGATTAAAAAAAATCATATAGAGTATATAGACATACAAAATATTATGTATTATTATATTATGTATTATTATTTATTATATTTTATCTTTTATTTATAAAAGATATTAAAACAAAAATGGAAAAATATTAAAACGAGTTGAAATTATATTATTTATGAATAATTGTGAAAATATTTGCGGTATTCTTGATATTCTTTATGTATTCTTGATATTCTCAATATATTGTGGATATTCTCAATGTATTCTTAACATTCTCAAAGTAATATTTATATATTCTCAATGAATTCTTGAATTTCACAACGTTTGCTTGATATTCACAATGTGTTATATTATTATTATAATAAAACGAGTGGAAATTATATTATTTGTAAATATTTTTGAAAATATTTACAGTATTCCTGATATTCTCAATGTATTCTTGATATTCTCAATGTATTCTTGATATTCTCAATGTATTCTTGACATTCTCAATGTATTGTGAATATACAAAGTTTTCTTAATACTCTCAAAGTATTCTAGATATTTTCAATGTATTCATGAATTTCACAAAGTTTGCTTGATATTCTCAATGTGTTCTATTATTATTTTATCAAAACGACTTAAAATTATATTATTTGTGAATATTCTAAATTTTTGCAAAATGGTATTATTTATTTGTGGTATGCATGATCTTGATATTCACAAAGTTTTCTTCATATTCTCAATGTATTCTTGATATTCTCAATGAATTCTTGAATTTCACAAAGTTTGCTTGATATTCACAATGTGTTCTCAATATTCTGTATATATTATCGATTTGTAAACCGTATTTCAGGTGAGAATTTGCCTCGATTTGTTTTTATGGTGACAGGCAAACTATATCTCTTATCTTACTTCTTCTCTTGTGTTTTTGTTAAATAAAAGAAGAGTTCTGCGCTTGCGCAGCACATGATTGTTGTTGTATACTGAAAATGTTTTGGGGTCTATTTCATGCCTCCGTTTTTATAAATAGGTATCGAAATTTCGACTTCAAAAAAATCTACTACAAAATCCCGACTTCAAAATATCGGCTAAATCTTAAATCAATCTAGAAAACTCGGATACGAGGTCAAAATATAGACTTGCAAAATATCGATAGAAAACTTGAAGAAAGCTAACTCGAATTACCTTTAACAACTTGTCCGGAGATCTCTACGTTACCTGCCTGTTTTTGTTGTTGTTGTAAAAAAACAAATTCTCTTGTTTCAGAAAATAACAGCGTTTCAGATGTTTTAGTTCTATTTGAGATTTTCGAGATATTGTCGAGATTTTAACGGTCAAAATTTTTTCAGTCGACTATATTTAATATTTGAGATTTTCCGAATCGATAAGTTGATGTCGATATTTCGACCCCAATCGTAATGTTGATATCTCGAAAATATAAACCTCGACCAATTACAGTTTACAATCCGGATATTTCTAGGTTATTTGATTGTTTTCTTGTTATAAATTATAGATTTCGACATCAACCCGGATTATAAATTATACTGAATCCAAATTTTGACATTAGAATAATTTTGTTGAGATTTTGCAAATCGAGATTTTGATTTTCAAGATATCAACACTCTCCTTAGAAACATTATCTAAATATCGACCATTAACATCTCGACTGTGAAAAAATATCGACTGAAAAATCTCGACCATTAAAATATCGACTATATCTCGAAAATAACCATTGGCCATAACTATATCGACTAAATCTAGACATCAAATAATATAAATTTATTAATTTTGTGATTTAGGTTTTGTTTTGGGCCAAAAAACTGGAAAACAAAAAATGAAAAACGATACTTTATGGTATGGTTATTATAATTTAAAATAAACATAAACAAAAAATCTACAATTTAAAAAAAAAAACAATAATCACAAATTTATGATAATATTTGTCATAATTTCGAGAAATGGTATCAATTTTTTGCAGTTTATATTTTCCGAGACTTTTTGTTGTTTTGTGTTTTTTTTTGTTTTATTAAAAACTTGAAAATAAATAATCAAAATTGATTGTTTACAACAATAAATAATAGAGAAAAGCTTTAATTCAAAAGTACAATTTTATTGATAGCCTAAAATGTGGCTAAAAATATGAGCTCTATGATACCATAAATGTCGTATATAGCATTTATGCAACTGTAATTTAAGTACTGTTTTTTTTATAAATTAAAGCATAAAATTATTGTTTTTTTTTAAAACAGCTCTAAACTACCTATTATGGACCTGCCAGCTTAATTTGATTTTAAATACCTTACCAAAGATCTACAATCTGGTACAGATTCATTTCAGTTTATTTTTTATTGTTTTTTAGGGAAAAGTTTCAAAAACCTTTGCTAAACATTTCAGTTCATTTTAAATTTTATTTTTAATCAAAATATATTTAAATATATAAATCCATAATGATTCTCCATTTAATTTATACCTATTTATTATAGTATTTATATTAAATTTCAGGTCATTGTTCTTAATTTGAGCGTAAAAATCTCGTAAATATCCTTCTTTTAATCCATTAAAATTCTAACGATGTACATTTCTCTGTTTAATATTTTAAATGTACTTTTTTACTTTTTAATGTACTTTAAATAATAAATTAAACGTCAAATCGATCTCTCGGACTATATTTGGAATTTTATAGTTTTATAGATCGCCTATCAGCATTCCAAGGATCATAAGCTCTTTTTTAGTTCAAGTACATATATGGATGCAAGCGAGTATATATACACATGTATATATATATATTCTATATTATATTATATCGTGTATACTTTACAACAAAAACTAAACCCAAATACCGTCCGTATGCAGTGCTCGGAAATATCTCGAGCCTGAAAACCTCTGCCGAATTCCGTCTTGCCAAAGCTATTTCCCCATTATGAAAATTACTATGCGCCATTACAACTACTATACAACTATTATTACTTAACCCAAGTTATCTTATCGGTGTGCATGTATGCGTGCGTGTGTGTGTATATGTGCATTGTCTACTTTCTACGATGATAGACTTAATACATATAGGTTCACATTTCAATGTGCTTTAACCTCATAAAGTGTATATATACATTAAATTAAATTCGAGCGTACGTAATGGTGTATAATAATTATATTATACAAGGTGTATGTATCTACACTCTATGTACGCGATACGTTATCTTCTAGTACATAGAAAATACCATAATCTCGAGAATATATAGTATATAGTATGTAAAATATGTAATTTAATATATACATCTTTGATCTATATATTAGTATAAATAAATATTGTTGAATTGTGCGAGCAGCAGCCGCATCGACCAATTTGAAAATCTATTTATTTAACGTTTGCTACGTTGCCTTATTGCTAAATAGCCTTTTGACCCGAAATTAGTTGAGAAATCGCACACAAATTGTATCTGAGTGTGGGTCTGGTGCATTTTATTGTGCATATTATGCAAACTATATTATACGATAGTGTATTTATACAGGGTGATTTTTTCTTGCATTATTGTGTGTGTTAATGACGCGATCAGACTATTAAAATTATATTTTAATAAAAAAATATAAAAATAACAGTGTGAACGCATGATATCCAAAATTATCGGTGCACTGGTGTAACATAATTTATTTTTACATAAAACACGTAACATTAAATTCACGTACAGCATAGACATAATTAAATAATTCAATTTTAAAAGCAGGAAATCTAAAAGCATGCAATCTAAAAATATCGGTGCACTGGTGTAACATAATTTATTTTTACATAAAACACGTAACATTAAATTCACGTACAGCATAGAAATAATGAAATCATGCAATTTTAAAAGCATGCAATCTAATAGCATGCAATCTAAAAATATGTAACATAAAAAACCGTAACAAGTAACCTTTTTACGAGTACATGACGTGTTTTTGGATTGCATGCTTTTTTGTTACGTGTTTTTGTAAAATACGTGTTTTAA
Organism: Bolitophila cinerea; assembly: GCA_010015015.2. NCBI lineage: Eukaryota > Metazoa > Arthropoda > Insecta > Diptera > Mycetophilidae > Bolitophila > Bolitophila cinerea. Next base: position 8,943 of record JAAAKO020037797.1, read on the forward strand.
TTTAATACATATTGTTATAATACGTTTTTATGTTACACTCTGAACTTAAAGTTATTATAATCATTTGTTTCACCGCTTAAAATACATACAATTTTATCGGTTTTTTTCGTTTTAAGTAATAATTTTATTTTTACAATATTGACATTCAACAAAATCTAAATCTACAAAATTAAAGTAAAAGTAAAATATGTATTTCATAAGGTAATTTTTTTCCAATTGAAATTTGATTTTGTTGAATAGTCCATTATATTTCAATTACTGATTATGTCTGGCCATCCCTATTAGGCACCCTGTAATTACAATACACACACACAGTAGTTGAAACAATGTGGTGAGTGAATGCAAACAAACCAACCAAGATCTATAAGAAGCGCATGTGCAAAACGTATTATGTACATTAAAAGCAAGACAAACATGTGTATTGCGTTATGATAAGTTTAACACAGAGACAGAGACAAACATAATTGAATGTAAATCTATGTTTAATATATTATATATACATATATATATATTATATATATTTAGGCTGGAGCAAGACTGTATTTTTATTTGGAGTATGGCTGGGCGAGTTGCCCCCTACAAATCGCCATGGGAAGATGAAATATTAACAGCTTTTCTTTAAAATGTCCTGGAGGTGGTTTAACTTCCCCTGCGCAACATCTTTAGAGGATATGTGGCTTTTGGCTACATACCCATATCTTGGAGGAACGTTCGGCTGGCTGTTGAACCTTAACCCGGCAGGACTATGTATACCACTGTCAAATCCTGCAGGCCTATCAGCAAGACGTCATTCTTTCTTAAATCAATCGAACGTATTATCGATCAATTTATTAGAGATGAACCTCTGCTAAGCTACCCCTTAGGCAAAGTAACCTGCACGCCTAGCAGACTGATAGGTCGGTTGATTTTACCCTTCACACTATGAAAATCAGGATAGAAAGATCACTAGATGTAAAGGAACTTTATCTTGGTTTTTTTCTGGATATCGAGGGCGCATGTTGATTCCTGCGTGTCAACTCTACTATAACTAGATGAATCGATTCAATGAATAGATTCGTTAATTTTGGTATCGATTGCGACGCAATGAAGGTCTGGGCGAGAAGGTGAACTATTCAAGGTGGACTATGGTGGTCAATGAACTCGTTGTCCGATTCAACGAGTGAGTTCTCTTCACCTTGGCTAATGCCGACGACATCACGTTTTGTATGATCTCATGCAGACCGCTTTTAACACAATACCGTCCTAGTTTGATAATTTAGATCTTTAATGATCTCCGGACAATTCAGCTAGGACCAAACTCAGTTAAAAGGGTTCATTGTTTTTTTTTGGTCATAATTAGGCCGCTCGTGCCATTTGCTACCATTATATGGTGGCCCAGAACACGAAAAATTACTGTGATTCCAGAAGCTTTTTTGTATTGGCATATCTGGTGCAATGTGAACAAGTCCTACGGACACTCTGGAGGTACTTTTTATTTGGCCACCGCTCCATATCTTGTAGAATGAAAGGCCAGGTCGGCGGTTGATAGGATCCATCTGAATGGCTGCTTAAAATTCTCATCTATAGGTTACTCCTTTTTATCGAATGACACTATCTCAGCCAGACCGAATTTTAACATGCCGTCTAACTACCTCACTCCAAAGTTCTGTTGTCATAGACAAATTGGAGTCAGTTTTCGCACCAGAAAAGATCCGAACATGGTCAGTGGTACACTCCCGCCTACGGACGAAGAGGTTTGGTACACTGATGGCTCCCTCAAATTAGGTAACTCGGGTGCCGCCCATCGAGATCACTTTCGCACTAGGCCAGTATGCTTTCAGTCCGGCACTTACAAATTTGCGTCTAGATTAGTGCTTAAATGCTGGAAGCTCAAGAATTTATCACTCCACAACAACGTGAGTTTGATTTGGGTTCCAGGTCAATCTGAGATACTAGGCAACGAGAACGAGTTTCCACCCTAGCCAAAATTAATAGCGATACCTTTTTCAAAGGCCTAAAACCCTTCGTCGGCATACCATCAACCCTCAGCAAAATCTAGATAATTGACTTAATAGTGTCTCGACAGGCAAACCACTGGAACTTTAAAACAAATTGTAGAGTCTCCAAAATATTTCTTAGGAACTCAACCTCGGGTAAAAAGTTTTAGGTGTGGCCTGAGGAATCCTAACAGGATGGGACTGTCTGACAGCCAAAACTGCGGTAAGTTCGGTAATATTGAATCTTCGATCCACTTCCATCGGCACTCTGCTACACCAGAGCCAAAAGTCTCTGTGCGTTCCAGATTCCGCCAGACTCGCTCCATCTACTACCACTCGCGAAGATAACAGAGTTCGCCAGGAAATCAGACCAATCACTTTAGCCTAAGTGCTGGAATCGCCTTCAAGGAGTCCATGCACCAAATCATCATCATCATGGTTGGGGTTAGAAAAGTTGTGAATGGATATAAATAAAATACTAAGAAAGTTTTAGCAAAATGGGAGTTCATCTTCAGTTATTACAAAATTGCAAAAGTATAAACCATTGTATATGGACAACAATAAAAATAAAATATTAATTCAATCTAAAGCTACATAAATAATACATATTCTCGCGGTGAAATCTGGGTGATCATATATTGTTAAATAATAAAGTGCTGGTATTTGCCATATTCTTGTATGGATAAAAAAATGAAAATTGGTGACTATAGATCGCATTCGATTTTTAATAAACGTTTTACATCGATTCTCAACTTTTCCTTGGCCGGACAATTGGAAATTAAAAAACCACGTACGCTCCAGCCTATTATATATATTTGTGCGTATTTGTACATAGTTGTATAATGAAAAACGTATATATAGTATATTAATAATTATGTATTGTATATAACATACCGAGCTTGGATTTTGCCCTGGTACACAACGTACTAACCGTATAACTTCACAACAATTAATTGCTCTGTCTGCGCCAAGCTTTTCCTTTGAGTTGTTAAGTTGCGTTGTTGCGTAGTGCAACAGTAAGTTATGACTTGTGATTGTAAAGTTCTGTGTACACAAATTGTATACATAATATTCAGCTATACATTTATAACCACTAAAATAATAACATACATGTTTAATAGCATGCCATAAACATAAGATTCGTGAATTTATTTTCTTAAGAGATGTGTATACATCTATACATCCGGGCTACTCCAACTACTCATGTGACAACTACATAAATCTGACCGCACTTTTATTGTATTGTTTTAAATTAAACCAAATCGTAAGCATTTTATGCTGTGGCGTTTAACTCGCAGGTGCCCGCATACTTTACGCTAAAGGTATGTCACAAATTTCATCGGGCAACACTTTAATTCAGTATATATTTACATAAAACAGATGCACACACAGAAATTCAATATTTATTTATATACATCATAAATGCACTGAAATTCGTCATAATTGCAGACATCATGCAACACCATAAGGTCTAGTATAGACTCTGCACTCATAGCGAAAAAATATTTTCAAAATGTTCCGAATTTCCTATAATTTATACTTAATTCATTTATCGTGTTGCTACTCATTTTTATTGCATATGCATTTTATGAC
>JAAAKO020037808.1:0-12510 GCA_010015015.2 Bolitophila cinerea
TGCGCAAGCGCAGCACTCTTCTTTTATTTAACAAAAACAAAAGAGAAGAAGAGAGAAAAGAGATTTTGGGAGATTTTTACAAGGTATAGTTTGCCTGTCACCTAAAATATCAAATCAATAATCCAAAATAAAATTAATAAACAAACAAAATATAATTTAAATTTTTTGTTTTGTTGGTTTATTATTATATTATATTTTTATAATTTTGCACATATAAGGATTACATAGGGATTTATATTAAGATTTAAAAAATGGAATGGTTTGGTTTTTTATAAAATCATAAATAAAATATTTTAACATATTTATTTTATTTTATTTTGTTAATTTAATTTGGATTTTAAAATTTTGTTACAAATAATCACAAGTCATTACTATGTTATAGTTTAAGCTTTTCTTTAAAACACATATTTAAATCATTTTAAAATAAAATGTATGTATGACATATATTTATAGTGTTTTTTCTTTGGTTTATAATTGAGCCGTTCATTTGCCAACCCGTCTTTAACTCTATAATCACAAAGTTTAAAAAATGTATATGTCGAAAAGTCTATATTTTATTTAAATTTATAATCATGTAAAATAATTAAATGTATAGTTGACAAAATTTATCCAAAACATAAAAAATCTATACCATAAAGGTGGTTTTTTAAAAAATATTTATATTTTAAATTAAACATATTCGGTTTTATTTTTAAATTCTAAATTTTTTATGTTAACAAAAAGTTGCAAATTTTCTCATCGGCGTGGTACCGATTAACCCACAATTAATCCAATTGGTCGATTCACCATGTTTGGTCTTGTCTGTTTTTAATAGCATTTCATTTTGAATTGTTTGGCATTGATGTTTTTTAAATCTTTTTATGTACTTATCAGTTTCATAGAACATAATATCCATTATAAAACTAATTCAATGGATATAAATATTAAATACTAAAATGTGTTCTTGAAAATAATACTTTTTCCTAAAGAATGTGTGTAATTAAATAAATAATTAAATAATTATAACCAAAATAAAACAGTGTAAAATTAAATAAAAATCTTTTGAACTAAAATAATCTCCAAAAAAACTCTAAATTAAATGTTGTTTATCCGTCTGTAAGCACAATACGTTTAATCCAATTATTTATAATGCGTAAACTTCCTAAGATTTTTCTGCTTTGGTGCGTTAATTAATAATATGACTATATACAAGTATAATATATATTATATACACCTCTGTCTATAGCGCACGTGTGCTATATAGTATATAAACTCTGTTTACGAAATACTATTTAATTTAATTTTCCATTTGCACATTTGAAAACGTATTTAGATTTTCAATTAGGCGCGCGCTGCGTTGTTATGTACTGTATTTGTATAAGCGTTGATGGTGAATTGCAACCCCTTGTTAATTAGACAAGCGTTGCGTCTCGCGTTTATATGCTATATTTACAGTTTACACACACTCACAGACACATAGACTATATATTACATAATATACACGTATACGTACCTATACACTATTTATTAGGTAAAATTGCGCGATTTTGCGTGTGTATATGCGCTATGCGGGAATGCGTTTGTGTGTTTGTGTGTGTGGGCGATGTGGGCGATGTGGGCGATGTGGTGGTGTGCACCCGCGCGTGTTTTTGCTAAAGCTTTAATTATCTGCTAGAAGAATTACGTCCGTACTTAATTGGCATGTCTGCGAAAACAAATGTTGTCCTTATTTACCGCCCGTCGCCGCCGCCATTTCTTCGTCTTCGCGGTGTTTAATATGTGTGTCTGTTTGAGATTGTATATTAAACCTATTTATATAATAATAGCATATATTTTGATATGTTGCATCGTTTCTTTGTGTTATACATAGTTACATTATATAAATGCTTTTAATGGTTGGTATGGATAGACGAACGTATATTATATAGTCCTTAAAGCTTAAAACTATAGAAATTTTCTCGACGAGGATTCGTGTTTGTGTATACAAGCTAGTCTATAATTTGTATTTGTAAGAATGGGTATCTCAGCAACATTTCAAACGTCCTGGACAAAACACTATAAACTGTATAAATATATAGTAATAATATAGGTATATTGTAGTGTAGACTGCAGTTTGCAGTTTGTGCAGTATACCAACTCATCAAGCCATATAAATTGATAGCATGCTACATATTATATACTCATATATTGTATATAAATGCAGATATACGTATATTATAATCTCACGTCTATATAATGCGTGTATATGTGTATATTTATGAGATTGCAATTTAATTCGTTCTCTCTAGCTCGTTCGCTCGTTCGTTCAGTGCGAGTGTGTGTGTGTGTGAATAATCGAAAAATAATTAATAGGTGTATGACAGGTGAGTTAAGTGCATAAACGTCGACGCTATACACAGTCTACACGATAACACCTACAATAAAGTGATTGATACTCAGTGCCTGCCGCCGCACAGTCAGAAAAGTAAACACATACAATACGAAATACCTAATATACATAAATATATAATTGTGATTGTATATTAGGCTTTGTTGTAAAATTGATAATGGTAAAAATGTGCCAAGACAAAGGCGTCTGAACGATTCTCTGTTCTGTTACCCTGTTTAATTAGTACAAAATTGAACAAACTTATTTTATTTTTGAACTTATTATTATAAAACTGCTAAAACTGCTTATTAAGCTCATCTATTTCAGTTTTTTTTATTTTTCAATGGTTTGTAGATCTATGATTTGAGACCGAAGATTTTATCAAATCTTACTACCAATTTTAATTGACATAATTTAGGTCGTCTCCGGTTTATAAAGATAAAACCAAATACACTTTAATTTTTATTTGGGATTACTTGTCGGAGCACAAACATGTTTTTTGGATACAATTTAAATACTATATAATTTACTTAATTGTTACCCAAAAATAATAGTAAAAATTGTGTGATAAATTCCTATAAAAACTTTTTTTCTTGACCTTAGAATCTCTTTTTATGAAACTCGACTGTCAGGCGAAAATCAATTCAAATCTGATTTAAAAAAAAAATCAATTCAAGGATTAGAAGGACGACATCGGCATGGCGTTTGTATTAGGGAAAATGTCATCCAATGAAAGAGGGTTGATGAAGTTTAATTTTACAATATTCTACTCCATCCGAAGAAAGAAAAGAGATTTTGGGAGATTTTTACAAGGTATAGTTTGTCCTGTCACCCATTTTCTTACTCGTTTTTAAAAAAATAGGTAAATAAATATTTTATAATATAGAAAAAAAATTATGTTTCTTTTAAACAGTTTTTTCTTCAACGACGTTTTCGAAGTTTTTTTTCTGTCGCGGCTTTAAGTTTTTTAACTTTTTCGGCTGACAATGCGGAGTTGTCATTATATAAAAATATATATGTGTCTATGAGTCGTATAAAATAAAAAAATACTCTTTCATACATTTGGAGTACTTTTTTCATCTCAAACATGTCTACTAAATAATATGCAAAATGTAAATGACCTTCATTTCACTCGCCATATTTTGTCAATTAAAAACAATCTTTTATTGATCAAAGAGAAAAAAATATTTGCTCCAAATAAATTGTAAAATGTAAAATAAAATAAATGTGCTTCTAAAATTAAATAATGTGCACCTTAAAATATGACCGACAAAAAAATAATAAAAAAATAAAATATTGCTATCGTTAAAAAAATATAATAAAATACCATTGGAAAATATTATTATGACATTTATTTTTCAGTTTTTTTTATTTTATTCTATTTTGTCTATCATTATTATTATTACTTCCTACTTTTTCAGAGATACGGTTTATATCACTGATTTTTTAACCATATTTTTTTAGTTTTTGGATCCAAACTATAACCAAATTAGAGTTAAAGCAACCCTTAGTCTATGCATCGGGTAAAAAAATGTGAAATTTTAATGAATTTTGAATTTTTAATTTAGAATTGTGAATTGTAAAATATCAAAAACAAAAATTTAACAACACATTAATTTTGGATGATGAATTTCTTGCTGACATGGAAATAAAATACCAAGAAGCACCTGGTTGAACTGAAAAGCGGGACAAAAGTCACGGATAAATCCATTTAATGATAATTAATGTTTACAAAAACGATTTAGACATAATTATATTTGCATTAATGTATAAACAATTTTTACCAATGTTTGAATAGACTATTCATCATTTGCAGACCGTAAGTTATTACAAATATATGTTTATGTAACTTCTTAAGAATACTCGGGTGAAAAATTGGCTGGTTTATATTGCCCTTCCGTTTTTTATAAGCATTTAATTATACTCGTGTTTTCCTAAAATACACACATTCATGATAATCACAAAATCAAAACAAATTATAATTTGAAATAGATAAAATAAAAAATGCACCTATAACATGCGTTGCAATTTGAAAAATTCACTGAATTTTGATAAAAAATATTAATTTTTTTATCTATAAATATATAGATTGGCTCGTTCGTCTAAAACTTTATCAGACGGCCGGCGAGGCGATTTCTGTTTACCCTGCTGAGATTGCTTCACATCCTTGAGGATTCGATGTTGTTTTTCCTTGAATCTCACTTCTCTTGCCTTAAATCATCAATTCCGATTCGGCGTTTGTATACAAATTATAGTCTGCTTTAAATATTTTATTTTATTTATTTTAGCGATAAGTTGGTACTTCAAAGTAACATTGGCACACATTTTTTTACTAAGTTGGCAGTAAGGTCTAATACTAACCTCACGCTAAAAATGTCATTGGGAAGGTAGATTCTCGGTACATGCTTATGGATAAAAACAATATAAGCAAACCAGGATTGAATTGCAAATTAAAACAAAAAAATGGTAAACATAATAAATAAATACAATAACAAAAAAACACAAATCAAGTCCTTTCTTAAAATTCTTCAAGATTTCATTAAATGTATACTCATTTATGCAAAAAGAACGTATTGCAAACATTTCAAAGGCCTAAATTTATAAAAAAAAAACAAATCAGCACATTTGAGCGAATATTCACAGCACGCATATTTTTCACACGCAGCCAAATCAGACAAAGAAAATGACGCACACACACCAAGAACAAAGGCCCCCGGTCGTCGACAAAGCATGCGTTCTCGCGCAAGGGTCTTAGGAATAAATACATGGAGTCAGTCCGCGTGAGCTCGTGCCAATTCCGTTTTATGCTCAAATCGATTTCGTCCAATAACATTTTATGTGTGCAGATATGTATATTTTTTAAAGAATATATTTCTTTTCTGTGTTTGTGTGTCTGGTAAAGCCTAAACAATATATACACACATTTCTAGTATATACAAATATACATATAGATGTTAATGTATATGCTATGCATGTGTGCGAATACATAGCATCTCATTATTTTCTGTGCGCCGAGCTCGCAAGTTATGCTGCATGTCTTTAGGTATTATAGTCTTTATATATACGAGTATATATACAGTATAATTTGATACAAATGTCTGCTGTGCAGCCACATACATAACAACATAACATATATCTGATATCATATTATACATAGGGTTAGATACAAGATAGAAGATACAAGCAATGGGTTGTTTTATGGTTAGCTTTATGTGTATGTGTGTGTGTATTCGCAAAGGTAAAAGTTAGAGCCTCGCACGAAAAAAATCGTACAACGCGAGCTATTTTATTTATGTATAAAGTATAGTGTATAATGTATATAAACCAGTTTGGCGAAGCCTTACTTGTTTTATTTCTTATACATTATACTTGTATAGCATATATATATTTATATATATATATATAAATTGTATATATGTTACACACGCAGCATAATATTGCGCTTCTATCTCCGTGTAAATTTCTCAAACGAGATCGAGTGTGGTTTTATGTGTATGTATATGTTTGTATGTGTGCGAATCTGTCGTCGTCGTCGTCGTCGACGTCTCTTGCCAACATAAAAGCATAACAATCATGGGACAAATCATGCACGCCAATGGCATAACAAGCGCGCGACACGAATAATGAGGAAATGATGAATCCAAACGAGAGAGGTTCATGTTGAAGTTGATGTATTTATATTTATATGTATATGTTCAATGAGTGTTTCTGTGTGTGTGTGTCTGAGGAGCATGGATTGGATACTCCTCGCGTGCACTGAATGGGTTTTTTATTCGCTGTCTGTAATGAAGATTGTGTGGCAGCGGCGGCGGCGCGGTGGTGGCGACGCTATGGAGCACCGAGCTGAGTATCGCTGGGACGTCATGCATTGAGTGATAATGACGCACTCGAAGAACAATAGCTCGCACCTTTAGAAATGTTGTTTGAATGTGTGTGTATGTGTGTGCGTTCTTGTGAGTGCGAGGCGTGAGAACTTTGTGGGACTATCAGTGTGTGAAAATGAATATTGAACTAAGTAATTTGTAGAACGTTTAATTCGAAACAAAGGCGTTTATATACCATAATCTTTTTTTTGTTTCTAAAACAAAACAAGACATTCTTTATTTCATAGATATTCGTAATTAGAAACATACATTTTTATAAGGGTTGATTCAAAAATACTCAATTATAAAACATGTTTTATTTTATAAAACACATTACATTAATGAAGTACTACTAGGATAGGCCCAATAAAAAGTATATACAATCTTTTCGACTGTTAGGTAAGAACAAAACAAATCCCCACTTGCGTCCCTTGAGTTGCAACTCAAATAAGATTCGAATCCGGGTCGTAGTCCTTTCGGGGAATATCCCCAATAATTTCCGCTTGCGAAATGAAACCCCATAAAAAATCGATACGAATAAAAGTCACCGTTTGCGCAAAACAAAAGCAACAATTCGCCAAGTTAAATCCCTTCGCATATTATTTAAATAAACATACGCGTAGCATAGTAGACGGTAGACGCGCTCCTCGAATCCATATTAAACAAGGTACATACAAATACGTACATAAAAATATAATATATAATATACGGTATACCTATACTATTTATAAGGGTGTATCTATAATTCTAAACTTATGTACAATACACAAAAAGAGACGATAAAAAGGGTAAGATATTTACGTTCTTTCGCTATCATAATAATGGTGCAGGTACACACAAACAAACATACTTATAATTTTCTCTGATATACATACTGCATATATAAAATATGTACATATAAATATGTATATATATATATATATAATACATAAACATATATCGTTAAGCAGATAAAGAATAATAAAAGGGTAGTGGTTAGCATACGTGATGCAACACATTTAAACATGATCTCTTATTTGCATTATTACGTAGTGATGCACATTGCACATACATGCACAATTGCACAATGTACATTCTGGCATGCCCTTTACGGGGCTGTTTATTGGTGAAAATGCATTTGTGTTAATCTGGAGAATTCATTGTTTTTTTTAGATAAACTAGATACAGAAAGGTATATTATAGCTCGATCTGCGAGTGAGCGATTTAAGAATATTATTCCAAAGAAACAATGTATTCATATCAGCTGTACAATTATTGATCCTTGGAATGCATGTTGAAATTTGTGACAGTCTTGACATTTTTATTATATCCTTTAGGATAAAAGTCTATATTAACTCCTAATATATTACCCGACTATTAATGATTAATATTATAAAATTTAAGATTATACACGAGAGCAGGCTGAATTTTTTTCAAAACAATAAAAAACACAATATTTAAATTTTTGGTTTATCAGTTTATATTTTTAAACCTAAAGCCTGTTTTTTTTCTATATAACTATAGCAGCAAAAATACATGTATTACAACAACAACGTTGCTTGAAATATTTAGCAGGCTTTCAATTTATAATATGCTGCTAGCTTTTAATTGCATCGCCTAGATGCTATAGCCCTTTTCAGGTATAGAAACAGGAAATAGACACACAAGGCTAAATCTGGAGACTATGGTGGATTTGGGAATAATTCGACCATCTTAGGCAATTTCACTCAGTGGTCATTTTAAACAAAATCATGTTTTTCGTTAATCATTTCTTCAGTATAGTCACCTCAATTGTACAATATGTATATTTTTTTTATTTTCTTTAAAAAGTCGATATAATTTAAGCCGGCTGGCCTTGGTATACTGATTTTTATTTATTTCATTGATAATAAGACAATTTAGTAACTATTAACATATTATCAAAACATTTTTTTAACTATTTTAAAAACATTGAGTTGATATTATGAACTGATTTTTCCTAAAAATATTGACTAATGCTCTGCGGTCATTATTAAATAATTAAATCTAATTCCGGAAACCTTAAAAGTGTATTTTAAAATTATTAAAATAAAAATTGCAACATATGACAGAATGGTTAAATATGAAATATATAGAAAAATTCTAATGAGCACAATAGTGAACTTCACATTTTGAAGTGTGTTATGGTCATTTAAATTTTATAATAATTACTTTAAGAATTGAGCAATGAGGATATTGAATCAATGATTGGTTTGAAACTTGCAAGGACATGTCAATAGACCCATCATACGTGCTTTGTATGCGATTATAGTACGCATACATGACTTAAGTACAACGTACAATTTGGCTGCGTACTGCACATTAAATCGAGCCGTTTTCCAATTAGCTTTATATCGATTAAATGTATCGTTTTTTAGTTAATTGTCATATTCATTATTCTTATATGAAATATTGTTCTAATTATAACTCTCAAGCTACTCTTAATTTGCGCTTCGTAGAGACAACACCACAAATTTGTTTAGTCATAGTTTTTGTTAGTTACTTAAATTTAATGTTAAATATATAATTGTTAAGTTGACCCTTTTGTATTTTTGTCTTAACTTATTACTTAAATCACCACCACATCACATGCATTATTAACATGCTTTAACCACTTATTACCAAAATTATCATACAGAATACAAATCTCAAAAAATAAAACTAAAATTAATTTAATATTTTAAATCGTGATTTTACTAATAGAATCTTCAAAATGAAATTCATAATAAAATTAAAAGACCTGCACTTCATCAAAGTGCAATTACTCCAATGTTTATAAAACTAAAAAATGCAAGTTTAAGCTGACTGATTTCAATCAATTCAAGCATCAAAAACACGAAATAAAAAATTGTTTCAAAGTTGAAACTTGCACTATTTCCTGCTATAATATATTAAAATATAAACTATATACTATTTTAATACAGAGTATTTTCGGATCAGCGCAAAAGAAAATCTGTTTAAAAATCAATTCAATGAGATTTTCAATTCAGACATGCCAACGACGACGTCTTTCAATCATATCAAAAATTCGCAGCGTCATGCTTGTATACTTTCACCCTCACCCTCTCTTCCTCTCTCTCTAGCTCATACGATATACACGAAACATAAATGTTTATGGACAACATGCTCTCATATAAATTCATTGCGCTCGAATTATGCGAGTTATGCTGCGGCAGAAATACGTTTATGAAAATCGAAATACATACAAACATATTATATACATAGAAACATATAGACGTATACTAAAATACTAAACATATCAACCCCTTATCGTGTTGAACCCAATGTGAGCGGCAAGAGAGCTATTTCTTTTCCGTACGCATTTGCCAACCCTTATATTTCAATTCAATTGAATTTTATAAATGTACTATAATACTATAGATTATATTTATATACATGTATCTAGGAATTTGCATTTATTCAAAAGATCCACACACACACACATACGAACATTTGCGTACACCAGACATTTATTTTACTTATTTCAATTTAATACCTTGCGCGCACACAGAGACACAGCGGGTGGTTTAGGGGTGGCGAGGTGCGATGCGCGGGTGGTGTTCGGGCGAATGATCAAATCAAGCATGTATACAGTACACATATGCGTTTTTATTCGTGTATGTAGTAGTGTATTTATTTCATTTGAATTCCTTCAATTTAGCAAGTGAGCTAAATACTGCCTCGGATGTGTCTGCTCGAAAAGCACATTATTAATGATGACTCTATACTAGTATTCATGTTTTTCACATACACACTTTCGTGAATACGTGTACATATTGGACTTTATTTCTTTTTTGCATGTGCTTTCGGTAAATTATAAAGGAAACGGTATTTTACATTTATATATTTCATGGCTTTATGTCTGCTAGACAGAGGGGATAAATCGTAAGCGACTTTGCGTGTCAAATACGTCGCGCATTATATTCTCCTTATAATTTATAACATATTCCTATGGAAGCAGTGACGGATTTAGGTTTGTCCTGATGGGGCTGAACCATTTTTTAAAACTTTTATATTATGTAGACTATCAAGCAAAAAAATGATTAAAAATAATTAAAAAAATTCTAATAAAAAAACTCATATTTTACCAAAAAAAAAAATATATTATATTAATATTGTTAAAAATATATATTAAAAAAAATGTTCGTCGTAAACAAAAAAAATACTAATTTAATATATAAGGTTTTTTTTTATTTCTTACTAAAAAAGGTAATAATTTAATAGTAAGAAAATCATTGAGATTGAATTAAGGTTTGAGCTAAGAATATCACAGAAAATTATTTAATAAAACAATAATTTGTAACTAATAAAATGACTCATTTTACTCAAATTAGGTAATCGATTTTAAATTAAAAATACCAGATTCTTCAAAAATAAAAAAATATATTTGGAAAATTATTTTTGTATTTAATTATGTTCTATGGAAATCACTGAATTTTCACTAATAATTTTGATATATATATTTGTTGCTATTTTTTATATTTTTATGAGCTTCAGGAGTGCTAAAACCTCATAGCCCATTGATACCATGCACTGTTTGAAAATATATACAATACACATATGTATGAAGTTCTATAATATTTAATTTATGCTAAAATATATCGCACGTTGTGTTTTTAGTAAGTCTAAATAAACAAGCTTAGTTAAACAGAGACACATAATGAGTTTAATGGTGGATATATTATACATAAACGATTATAATATATGTATATCCACAATCCACATTTTGAAGCATATATGTTGGATCTAAACGCTAAGAGGCGCTTGTATATACTAAACAAAGGCAATATAAGGTTATTATAATAATTGTTTGCGAGTCCCAAAATATACACTGCTGTCTGTGTCTCTGTGTGTGTGTGTGTGTGACATAGATACTTTAAAGGTTTACGGCGCTTTATTGAAAAGCCAAATCAAAGGATACGTTATTTAAATTTGTGCACCAGTTTGCGGGCACTTCCGGTCTGCCACGATATTACGTTAAAGTGACATGGGATACCTTTGAAACAATATAACTATAGTCTCTGTCTGATGATGTCGTGTATTTTATATATAAAATAATATATACTTTATATGCAAATATATGTAGGTGCCATTTCGTCTATGTTGTTGTTGTTGTCGTTGTCGCTCGTCAGTTTTATATGATATATTTTATTGGTATCGATTCTACAGTAGATATGATGCCTACACACGCAAGTCTTCACCTAATATATAGTATAAAATATGTATAATACTTATACTTGACAAAGTGTCCGACACAACCCCTGTGAGCACACACCCAACCACCCAACTACCATCCACCCACGCACACACATATAAATTTGTGAACACTATAGCTGTGCTTTTGGTATTCCTTTGCAGCTCACAAATTCGATATGGAAATTCAATTTACAAAGCAAAGGTGAAATCACATACAAGAGGATAATATGTACCTATACTACCTATATAATGTCTATACTATTCTATATATTATACGTAAACCTTTCGAGATGCACTTTGCTATTGTGCCTGTCGCCGGCGGCGGCGCCTGATGCATAAACCGGAGCTGTCTCGTGTTTGTGTATGCATTTGCTTATAGTAAATCTCAGTGTGTCTATGTATGTATAGTATATGTGTGTATATATAGTATATGTGCTCCCATATCTATCTGTATGCAAGTATGTACAGGACATTGTACATATTTATGGGTACACAGATATGATATCCATACAACAACTGGTGGGGCTGCAAATCCTTTTTGTACAGAAAGATATCGGTAAATATATACTTATACTATACTTCTATCCAGGTATATATATATAAAAGATATATTTCTATTCGATGTATAATGTCCCGACGACAACGTATGTACTTTTCTGAGAAAATAAAGTGTCGTCTGTGTCTGTGTTTACAGAACGGGCGGCCGGCGGCAGGAATCACTACCCCCCAACCAAATGTTGTGCTTACAATGTGGTCGCGGTCGTCTCGACAATAGTTCCGATACACACGTCTCGTCTGGGGGTGTCTGGGTACGATTATGCGGAGATCATGTGGTTTGTTTGGGTGTATTTGTACATACACAGATTTCATCCCTTATATGGGAGAAGGTTTGTTGTCTATACGGGCTGACTAAGCATAATAGTAATATTATTGATCTTTATCCCAAAGTATCTGTTAGAAAATTATTCAGCGCAGAAATTATGTAATTATTTCAAAATTAAGAAATGCAGAACATCTTATAACTAAAAAGTTTTTTTTTTTGAAAAATGTTGACTATCCGTAATTATATTTTAAGGAGCGATATAAAAAAGGTTTAATTTTGTTTTT